>VZUI01041464.1:0-117341 GCA_013401135.1 Cettia cetti | reverse complement strand
AGAAAGAAAGAAAGAAAGAAAGAAAGAAAGAAAGAAAGAAAGAAAGAAAGAAAGAAAGAAAGAAAGAAAAAGAAAGAGAACAAGGAAGGAAGAGAAAAAAAAGAGAAATGTTAAGTAAAAGGAAGATGTATCTATCATACAAATGGGAAGATAAAGTACATGTTTAATGAGAGGTTTCTAGAGTATCTTATGCTGAGGCTTCAAATACTGAAGGGCACTACGTGTCCCTGCCTCAAGTAGGATAACTGGGTGTTTGATTGTATGTGAAAATTGGGGGGAATTAGTTACTTTATTTATGTGTATTGGCTCCATGTTACAAAACAAACCTCTTTATTGGGTATAAAAGGTGGAAAAGCAGAGGAGAACAGAAAGCTAAACCTGCATGGTAATGAGCAGTGGAACTGGCAGGAGCAATTACTTTACATTCTCCTTGCTGAAATTATCTATTTCCATTCTATAGCATCTTTGTTTGTCATTCCCCTGCCGACGTGGCTGTACATAGACTTCCTTTGTTTTTAAATCCAAAACCATTATCATGTTACCTTTAAAGTTTGGAATCCAGAGACACAGGGGTCACCTGTGCCACTTTGTGCATTGTTTGTATGACTTCATTAGCTAAATAGAACTGTGGGAACAGATTGTGGGTGACCCTCAAGCTATAGAGATCCTCAAGACTGTGGTTTGTTTGTTTTTGTTTTTTTTAATGTTGTTCCAAAGACACCCAGAATGTTCTTTCAGAGGTGTTTTCAGTGGCACTCTTATAGAGATACAGTTTTATTGGGAATATAGAATACATTTACTTTATACTGAAGGTCAGATTCTGTCCCACTGTGGGTATCTCTGAGGATGTTGTAAAGAGTGACAAGTTCCCTCAAAAGCACAGATTTCCTTTTGTCTTCATCACTATTACCAGAACTCTTGTATTTTACTCAGAGTGTTTACCTATAGAACCAAACCACTTTTCCCCAGCCATCTTGGAATCAGATTTTGTTCCTGGTACCTCCTTCCATGGAGCTCTGCATGAGTCTCACACATAGTCACATGTTTTTGAAATCGTATCTCCTTTAATGAAGGGAGGCTTGGAAGCAGGAGGAAGAGATGGGAGTACCTGATATTTTTTCTAACCATGGGAACTCATGGAATTTTTTTTCTGAGACAGAGGGCAAAGCTGCATCATCACTGGGACTTTAGGACTTTTGCATGTTTTTTTAGATACTTGGTGGGTTTTGTGTCAAATTATTCTCATTACAGTTCAGCTTCAATTACACAGAAGATGGTGCACAGAAGAATTGCAATTTGTCAATTACTGATGTGCTGAATTGTCAGCACTCATTTCATGGCTGCCTTTTTGGGGGGAATATCACAGACTCATAGGATCGTTGGAGATGGAAGGGATCTTACAGAGATCTTGGATCCAGAGTTCCAAGTCCCCTGCCACAGGCAGAGGTACCTTCCACTGGAACAGAATATACTGGAATTTTACCAGAATTGAATCTGTTGGACTCATCACAAAGAAAAAGAGAACAATTTTGAACTTTATTTCACATCCTTTCTCTACACCTGTTCACAAAATACTTTGCTGTAACTACTTCCTTCAATGAGTGAACCTATCCACTGTATCAGGAATGGGCATCTGGGTCCTGGTGGGTTTTCTGTTCTGTAGTTTCCATTCCAAGCCTTTGGCACATGCTGGAAGTGACTTTTTCCAAACATGATCCTTGCCCCATGGGCAGGCAGTAATGACATATTGCTGTACCTGAAGTTATTACCCAACACACTTCAGCCGTTGGGCAAAATCTTTATTCTCCCACATGTTTCTCCAACTTTATTTTATTTTAATACATTAAAGCCCATCCTTACTGACATCATTAATGGTCTACATAAAATCAAATGTGTAGGAGATCAAGTGGAGGGATCAGTGTTTATATTTGGATGTTATTATTCAAAGCAAAGCCAAATCATTAGATCAGTAAACAGTACTTTCACTAGAAACTTGGTCAGATGATAAGCACATAGTTTATTATTAGATAGTACTTTATTATAGTTTCAAAGACAAACTAAATTAATAGGGTAAAATGATCATTTTCCATTAGTAATTAAATTGATGCAATATCTTTGGAGCTAAACCAAGATGAATTTTTAAAGGGAACTGGGTTAGAATTTCAACATAGGACTGGATCCAGATTTTATGGGAAGGCTCATTTTCGTACTGTTCACATGGAGCTTCACAACCTACTTCAAAAGTTTGCTAATCCTAAACCAATGTCTGTTTAAATGATCTTTATGTGAAAACAATAATTGGCTTGGGTTAAATAAAAGTCTATCTCTTTTAACCTAGTGCAAATCATGATAAGTCCACTCAAGTCAACAGTCAGATTACAGTGTTGAGGTCCAGGTCTTTCAGAGGGTTAAAAAAGGCAGGAATAAGAAAGGAAAGTAAACAAGATTTCCAAAGATTCTCGATTAGATGTTCAGTGGGTTTATATCTCTCCCTAGTGCCTACACATGAATAAGGGCCCAGAGGAGGATCTCAGCCTCCCACTCTGACTTTCTGATTCAAGTAGATACTGATGTGAATGTTTGGGGCTGAGCCAACCTATGAGGTCTGGATTTTGGTTCAGATCCAAAACTGATAGAATTTTCTCTTCTGGATTTATGTTATACAATTTTACCTCAGCAAAACAAATGAAGAGATTTCTAGGTTGCCTCTGGTATGAACCTAAACCCAAAACAAAAGCTGCACTTTGTCTTCATGCATTTCTGCTTGTTACCTCCTGGCCTATCTCTGTTCAGTAGGAAAACCCAGAGTATCAGGGGATTTGGGGTATTCTGTCACTGCAAACACATCTACTGCATCACTTGGGCTATTCACCGACTCCAACTGCCTTTGAAGTATTTGTTGAAAAAAATATGAAATCTCTACCTTGGTTTCTTGTATGTGGTATGTCAAGCTATGAATTAAAGTCCCAAAGTTATGCAAAAGTCACTGATGTGTTAATTTGGTTAAAGCTAGAGGTGAGCAGCTCATCTTTGTGACTGACAGATACAGCATTAGCACCTGTGTCTGCCTTGCTTGGCTTCACTCTCTTTCCATTGTAATTGCATCTAAAATCCATGCACGGAAAGACTCAGAGTTACTCGTCAGAGTTCGTCTCTCCTGGAGAAATGGCAGCAACACATTTTGCTTTCAATTATTACTCAAAGAAAAAAAAAAGGGGGGGGAATTTTTACTCTTGGTTGATCTGTTGCTGGTGGCAGACAACTAGTTTAGCAATATTTACTATTTCTAAGGTGTCAGCTATTTCTTAGTTTGATATGTTGAGGTTCACAATTGCAGGACTTGGGACGATTTCCCACTCTCTCTTTGCTGGTCTTTTAAAGGATTCCATTCAGAGCCCAATTTTTGCACCCATGCCCTCTCAACTGACTGTGAGTTTAATACACAGTTCTGCACAGTTCATTCATCTTTTATCTATGCATGCATCTCTCCTAGTGCAAGTCAACTCCTCAATCTCACATCATCTCCATCAAATTCCATGTAGAGGGTGGGCTGCTTCTAGCAGGACTGAGAGCCCACCATGTAACTTATGATTTTTTTTGCCATTAATGAGAATTTATTTATCTGCTGCTCCTGAAATATTTCTGAATGCATTTCTGATTACTTCATAGTGTTTAATCTTCACATAATGCTCACTGAAGGAATACTGGAGGTACAGGAAGATGTACATGGTGTAGCATAAGAGCACAAATTTGTAGGATGAAAAGAGGAGAATAATTTTTGGTTGTGGTTTTATTGGTTCTCTTTCTTTAATCAAGAGAGTTGTGCATATACATTTTATTTCATATAATTTTTAGTTGTATCTGTCCAGTAACTCAGATTTATCTGTATATAACCAAGGAGACTGTTTATATATATATATATGTGTGTGTGTATATATATATATATAATATATGTATACATGTATATGTATATATTTGTCTGAATTTTACTACTCAAAATAAAAAAAAATACAACTTTTCCTCATTTCCTCTTAAAAGTACTCAAGGAAACGTTAGATATCTATCAGGAGCTTCCTTAAGCACAGAAATGTCATCCTCATCCATTTTGACCTGCTAAGAAATTAATCTCACATCGTTGTAAGTTTGAGAGAGTTTTTAAGAAGGTAAATGCTTTTTTTTTTTTTTTCATTTTTCCCCCTTTTAATAGCAAATACTATCAAGAATGTTTGAAAACTTTTAGAATTCCCATCCAAGTTAATCCTTTTAAACCTAGCTATGCTTATTAGCTTTCTTTGAACAGATAAGGCTTAAACAGATGTGTCATTTGAAGAACTGAAGTCAATTTAATAGCAAAGAAGGATACAAAATAGTGGCTACAGAAGGTGAAATGTGGCATTTGATGAAATAGTGGTGATACATTTTTAAATCTCTTCTAAAACTATATTGTTGAAATGACAGAAATTACTAGTGAGCTGTTATGGTTTTAGGAATTATAGGCATCAACCTATTTAGTGGTGCTAAGAAGCAGCTTGAATCCCTGGCTGTCTCTCTCAAGTCATTTCTGATGGCATGGCAGCTTCTGCAGTTTGCTCTATCTGCAGACAAGAAGTGCCTTGAATTTATCAGCCGGTGGGTTGAAATGTAAAGATGGGAAACCTCTTTATCCATCTTTAGGAGTAGAAGGAAATTCTTAAGTCATCTGAATTAAAGTGGCAATTTTAATTGAGTTCTTGCCTGTATCTCATTGTACATCCCCCCCGGACGGTGGCAGCTGAGACACACCACATCACCTCATTTGGATTGTCCTATTGTGCCAGGGGATGTGTCTGCTGGGGCTGGGCAGGGTGGTTTAACAGGGATGTGTATAGCAAGTGTCTACAGACTTGAAAGACATTTCATTAGACATATCTGCAGCATACACAGGCGGGAGAACTTTACAGTAAGGGCATATCGTGCTGCACCGTCAAGGAAGAGTCAAAGGAAATTTTTCCACTTTGCCATACAAAGCTTATCTTGGAAGGTTATTTACAGTTAATATTCCAAACAGGAGCTTCTGCATTTCAGAGCCGTCTCTGAAAGCATGCTCTGGGAATTTAAAACAGAAGCAGTTTTGGAAACAGGAGGTGCAGAAGGATCTGGAGGGGGGAGCTACTGGTTGAGCATCTTTTATTTTCTGCCTCCATTTTAGCAGATATCTGGGGCCTGACTCCCTAAGACAGCAGCCCACTCACCCTGGGAGAAACCTCAGTGGATGCAATGATGTGTCTCCACTTTGGGGTCCCTCAAGTGTGCTCCAGTAGGATACAGAAGCCTTACTCTACTCATTATTTAAGTTCTTTAGTAGCAATCCCTGCAATTATAAAACATCACGATTTACCTTAGAATTACTTTCCCTTCTGCAGTTGCTGTAATAAAAAAAAACAAAAAGCAAAAAAAAAAGTTCTGTGTGTATTTTTCCAGTATTGCTGTCTCTGAGGAAAATTAATCCAAACCTAAATTTCAAGGAGAGTCTCTTTGCAGATCATCCCAGAGGGAACCAGGGGGTTGGGGAAGGGTTAACACCTGTGTCCAGGCTGGACACTGTCCAGTGAGGATCAGTCCAAAAGATGAGGTAATAGGGTTTTGCTGAGGCAGAGGAAAGGGATGGCTTAATGAGAGATGAACCAGAGCTGGAGCCAAATTTAAATAAATTAACTTCAGCTAGACTGAAATTCTATTGTGAAAAGTCAATGACTGGGGCTAGTGAGCAAACCTGGAAACACAAGGCTGGAAAGGGAGTAAAATAATGAGTGTGGCTCTCACAGAGACACTGATAACAAAGCCTTCAATGGTTTGCAGCTACTGGGGCACTGTGACTTCCAGAGCTGACTCTGGGCCCATCTCTGCGTGACCAGTGTTGTTAAGACCTGAGTGGTAACTACACACTTGCCTTTGCAAATTCAGCCTCAGAACTGGACAGATCAGAAGCCTTAAATCCTTATTTTATAGAAATCCCCACCTTCTAGAATAAATTTATTATAAGGCTACTTCAGCTGCTTTACAGCATTTTTTTTTTTAATTTTTTCTGTATTTCAAGGAAGAGGGGATAGGGGAGTAAAACAAAATGCTTTAAACATAAGCAGAATCTTGTCATTCATTTATTTTGCAATTTAATTTTTTTAAGCTCACCTCCTGATTTCGGGTGTATGAAATTCACAACAGTGTCGTGTGACAAAAGCTAAGTTGAATAAGCAAGCTCTCCATGACTAAATCTCTTAATATTAATGTTTTTGCTCATATTCAGTAAAGGAAATCCTGGGCCAGATCCTCAGCTATTGCTAGGGAGGAGGCACCACCAAAAAGAATCTTCATAGAAGTCAGTCATAATATTCCACAGTCTGGCTCTATAAGGCTGGATTTTAATTTTTAATTGTTAAAAAAAAAATTAAATGGTAGGTAACATTCATTTCTCTAATTTAATTTATCTAATTTTAATTCATCAAAAATTCACATCTTGTTGCCTGTTTCCAGCCCCATGGGTAGTGCCAATGGAGAGATCACAATCCCTTCAAAGACCTTGGTGGTCTTTGGATACGTCACCTTCTCAAGAATTTTTGCAGAGGTAGTGTGAAGAATGGACTTTGAAAGATTTGGGCTAAACAGAAAAAGTGAAAAAATTCCTGAGAGAAGTGTAGACAAGAAAGAAAACCACAAATTTGGGATGGTCTCTTGTCTTTGATTCTGATTCAACAAACTAATCTAATTCAATACATGAGAAAAAGTGCTGAGTATGTGCATTTGTGCTTTGCTGATCAGTACTGAGACAAAGGTGTGGATAGCAACTCTTTAGCTGAGCCATGCCTCATAACTTTTGTTGCTATTTTACCATTAGCATAAATTTTGAGGTCTGGTAATAATATAAGCAGAAGGGGTCAATTGGGCAGAAAGATCTGACAGCAGCAGCTGAAAGCTGCTGTGACACAGACCCAGAGAAGTAGAATAGAACCCCTCCATTGTGCTCCTGCTCTTTTCTTTAACAGGCTAAACACACCACACATGTCCCTTTAGTCACTTAGAAAAAGATGTTATGAAATGGCTGTAGTCACAAATGGAGTTTTAAATGGTTCTAACATAATATGGCAATCTGTTTACAAATCCTGATGTGTTTACAAAACATATCCTTGCTGCCTAATACGTTTATTTTAACACTTTATTCAGGCTTAAAAGCCATTTTCACATGCTGGGTTTGTTTGGATTTTGCATAAGGTTGTACCACTTATTCAGGAATGTTGGACAATAATACAGCATTGGGAAAGAGTTCAACTTTTGTTTGGGTTGAATCACACTCAATTTCTGTTATTCACCATTTAGGGCTTGAGTCATCAAATAACAGAACTGTTTAGTTTCTGTTCTCAGACAGAACAGGTGACCTTCTCATGGGCATGACCACAGGCAACAGAAGTTAGTCTCACCTGGACAGAGCAGGACAGAGGTTACCTGATTTACAACATAATCAAGTATTTTTCCATAGTGGAGTTTTACTCAGTTAGGAGCAAATATCCCCAATTCTCCATATCAACATGCAGGTTTGAAACTGGATTCCTCCCCAGTTCTGTAGCTCTTGTTGGTAGATACACAGATCACTTTTTATCCCTGTTTTCAGTAGCTGAGGGAATTCTGTTCCATCTAGGTGAACAGTTACTTGGCATTGGTAGTGTTCTTCCTTTTCCAGGATGTTTTCAGCACATCTCATACCTGTGCTTCACTTTGCACCTTGTGAGTGCTGTAGACACTGTGAATGTCCAGTTCTGGGCCCTTCAGCTCAAGACAGAGATTGAGGCGCTGGAGTGTGGCCAGAGAAGGGCAATGGAGCTGGGAAGGGGCTGGAACACAAGTCTGATGAGGAGCAGCTGAGGGAGTTGGGGTGTTTGGGAGCAAAGGAGGCTCAGGGAAGACCTTTTTGTTTCCTACAACTCCCTGAAAGAAGATTGCAGCAGAGTGGGTGTCAGTCTCCTCTTTCAAGCAACAAGTTACATGGTGAGAGGAAATACACTGAAGATGCACCAGGACAGGTTCAGGTTGGAAATCAGGAAGAGTTTCCTTACTGGAAGGGTGGTGAGACTTTGGAATGGGCTGCCCAGGGTGGTAGTGAAGTCACCATCCCTGGAGGTGTTTGAGAAGCAACTGGACATGGCACTTGGTGTTGTGATTTAGCTGACTGTGGTGTTCAGTCAAAGACTGGACTGGATGATCTTGGTGGTCTTTTCCATCCTCCTTTATTTTGTGATTTTTAACCTTAAGGTAGCAGATGACATCTCTTCAGCCACACACATGATAATTCTTCCATGATGGACAAGATATAGTAACAAATCAGAACCAGAATTTTTTCTTCCTCAAGGTATTCAAGAGCCAGCATATACCAGAACTGTGGAATGAAGAGCATGTGAACATTTTGTTTCTTTGAGATAATGAATTTCTAGAAAAAGTTACCAACTACCTTGTGCTGGAGACAATGACCACCAATCATATCTGGCTCTCATGGGCTTTTTAGAAAGATATTATTATTATCCTTTCCTCACATAACGAATTTCTTCTGTGTCTACTCCACTAAGCAGAATGGACATGTAATAATTTATTTTTTTATTTTCACAAGAAAGTCTGCCAATAGATCAGTTTTTCAAAGGAGAAGCTGTAAATGACGTTAGTTAGAAGAAAAGACTTTCCAGTCTACACCACTTTCTAGGCCATAGGTAATTTGAATTATAGTTGATATGGTCTATATCAAATAAAAAGATTATATATCTGTTGTTGTGGATCATTTAAATTATATATTTTTACTGTTAGTGAGCACTTTAGCTTTGATACTCTTCACTGGTGGGGATTTAGCCTTCCTTTTGTCAATTTTTCCTACCAGCTATTATCATAAACTCCAAACTTACAGCCTATATAAGGAACTCAATATTTATAGGACATGACTTTTGGTTATGTTTTGGGGGTTTTTTTGGCATTTAAGCTAAGGGAGTTTCAAAGAAATTTCATTGTAGTTTTAGTTTTCTCCAAATTTCACCTAACCCAAGTCAGCCTGCCCATCTTTGATGTTAACATGGATTCAGTCAAACACAGCAGCAGCAGACCACACCACATATGCCACAGTGTATTATTCCTTCTAATCAAAAGGTTTGCTTTGGTTTTCAAAGTGTGGGAAACCTGACACAAGATGCCTGTCACAGATAGGGAAGGATCCTCCACTCTTCAGCACAGGGTAATAATAACAACAACAATAACTTTGATTTTATTTCAAGACTTCTCACTTGGGATCCTGAAGAGGTTCTAATATCCCGCCATGCCAGCATATTATTTTTGGATTGAATGACTGGATGAGCTTGATTTACATCTTATCTCGCTCCATAGCCCATAATGTGTTTTTAAATCATGTCTAAACAATTTACCACAAAAGCAAAATTGGAGGCAGGCGGTGGGAAGCATCTTGGATAAGTCAAGCATCAAAGAGAGAAACCTCAGAGGATGAAGAGGGGTTTATTTGCAGCTGGCTGAGTCATGTTTCATGTGGGATATGGTCCCCTGCTAATAATAAGAAAACTGCTAAAATTCTATTCCACACTTTATTAACTTGCTCGTTGAGTTAGGATGTCCTGTGCAGGCATGTTCCCTGGTAACTTCTTTTCTCTAAGAACTTTTCCCCTGATAGCCTTTCAGATAACATTAGAAAATAGCTTTTTTCCTACGTTTTCCCTGTCTTGTGTCACACTGCCAAGCCTCTGAAGAGTTGTGCTGTGATGCAGCCTGCAAGGCCTGTACACTCTGAATCTACAGCAAAGAGTCTTCAAAGGAAAGTGACAGTCACAGCAAGTGAATGGCTGCCATTATAAAGAAAAATATTGATGGGGGTTTGAAGACCGTTTCTGTATCAAAAGTGGGCATTTGGCAGGCAAAAACAGTTTTTCAGCAAGATTTTGTTTTCTTTGGAAATTTTAGCTTTTCTTTGTTTTTCTTACAGGATGATTTTGTTTTGATGAGGATACTATTATTATCATTATTATTTAATTTTTAATATATTATTTACCCTCTTTTTTTTTTTGTCAAAGAGGACAGAAAAGGATAACAACGTTAGAGAATATTGACTTATTCAAAATCAGTTTGAGACTTAGTTTTCAGGAATAAATTCAATTTTTGAGATAGTTCTTATAAATCCTCAAATACATGGGTACATGGAATTATTAGTTATGTTTGGGAAAAAAATTGATCAATCTTTTAACTAGTCAGACAAACACCAGGATAGGGGTCAAAAGCTGACCAGAGCTGTATGTGGCATCCCTTGCCACAGCTGAGTCCCACGTTTTGTGTAGCACTCTAGAAACAACTCTTTGCTATCTAGTGCTTGTGTTGAACAGTGGCAGGTTTAAAACAATAATATTATGACTCTTCAGAGATCACAATCAGTGTTTTAAACACATTGACTCTGAGACTGCTTTATCTTAACATAGGTCATGGTTGTCCTGAATAAAATTTAAAATTACAGGGTATAAAAAATGCAGGACCTGGTGAAGGAGAGAAGAAAAAAAGAATGAGGAAGAAAATAAAAATTTAATATGTCTTAAAATTGAGAGATACTCCTGATGCTGTCAGCTTTACTCTTAACATAACCAGTAGTCCTGTATTTGGGGCATTGTGGCTGGGATGGAGGAGGTAAAAGCTCCTGCACTTAATCAGGCAGAAAAATGATTTGTCCCTTGGTCTTCCCTGTCAAACCCAATCTCTTACCATGTGGATCCTGGTGAATGATTCTGGAAGGATGATCCCCACTTTCATAAGCAATCCCATCCCTGCTGAAGAAAACATTTCCTCTATTGTCCACCTTTGCAGGTTGTGGTGTTTTCAGACACCAAATACACAACGTTTTCTGTTTAAAAAAACAAAAACAACCAAAAAAACAACAACAACAACAAACCAGAAACATTTGAAAAGTTTTTATCTGTCATACTTAAGCCCAGAAGGGGGAAAAAAACCCAAAACCAGCACCAACCAACCAACAAAAACAACCTCTCCCACTGAGCAATAAGACACTCAAGTTCTTTTAAACAACTTCACTGGTTTATGGGGTTTCTCCCACAAGAGCTTCTCACCCCCAGAACATATGGGGTCTCCTGAGCCCAAGTCATGCTGTCCCTCAGGAGGGGACCTGAGGACCCATATCAGCAGTCCTCAGTTGTAGAAACGTTATCCCTTCCCCTCAGAGGGTCAGCACTAGAGGGCAATACAGCCACACAGACACACACCAGTGATTTTTAGTGGACCATGTTTGCCTCACTGACATGAAGAAAGGGAGGGTGGAGATGAGTTGTCAGAACAGTGAGTCAGAGAGTAAATTGGTCCCACCTTAACCACAGTCCTCTGCCATGCAGCAATTCCCCTTATCAGATTTCTATCAGAAATTAACATTGGGCAAATCTGCAAGATAAATATCATTAGTTCCATTATTAGAGATAGATGATATAATACAGAGAAGTTTCACAACGAGGTAGAAATTAATAACTGGAATTGCATGTATGAAATAAGCTACCAGCAAATATAGCTTTATTCTGATTAATTTAAAAAATAGTTTTGAGACTGGCAAAATGCATTTAAGTCCATCTGGATTAACAGCAGCAAAAATTGTCCTCAGACAAATAAGTAAAACTGATATTATTAATTCCAATCTCTGCTCAGGGTGCCATTCTGAACTTGGCCTTGCCCTCTACTTTACTGAAACTCTAGATGAAATGAAGAGATGGCTGATACAGGACAGGCTAAAAAGTTCAATCTGTTGGGACCAGGATTCATTTCAACCCATCAGTGTTCATTATTCCACTAAGTGGTGACATAATTACAGAGCTGGGCTCCCCAGGGACTCTCTTGGAGCTGGCTCCAATTTGCAGGCCACCCTGCAGGAGAATGTCAACCCCACTTACACCAAGCAGGGGGCCTGTAGGGAAATTGGGCAACTCCATGACATACTGAACAGGAATTCCTTCCTGGAAATCTGTTGCTGTCTCCCTGATGAGACTGATTTTGAAACTCAAAGAAGACTGAACAGAGTTGAAGTAAATGCTACCCTGTGTTAATGCACAGCATTTCCCCCTCCCCATCACAGTCATGCTTATTTCATCTATCATTATCACCTACTTTTCATGGAAAATAAATCCACCACCTTGAAGGCTGATGAATACCCTTATCTACTTATATTTTGGCATTGCAATCTTCTTCGTTTAGCAGGCACAAATCTTATATTTACATAGACACCAAGAATGGAAATTTTACACCATTGAGTATTTTAACTAACTGAGTATTTTATATATGTTCAGACTCCTGAGCTCATTATGGCCCAAGACCTCGTAAATATTCACTAGCAAAACGACTGGGATTGGGACCTACAGAAATGTAGATTTTTTGGTATCTTTTCCATATTTACACAGTGGAACAGTTCAAGGTTTGATGCCTCTTTACAACCAGACTGGGATTGGTACCTAAACATGTTTAGGTGCATCAGCATATCCTACATAAAGAAGAAAAATATAAAATAACCCTTCCCAGTGATTTCAGCCATTTTCTGTATGATACAGTACTTCTACAGCTCCCTGCTAGCTTTAAGTTTCTTGCAGCTCCACTTCAGCACAAATCCATGTAATGATTTCAAGTTAACAGTAACTCATCAAGGCCCAAAAGGTCATGGATAACAAGATGCAGCTCAAGAATGCATGTCCTGAAATCCTACAGTTTAAAGGACTCCATGTAACTGAAGGAAATAAGAGAATCTGTTAAGTCAATATGGAAGAAACTTAGAGAGATGTGTCAAAACAGGCTTAGGTTGGATATCAGGAAAGGTTCTTCACCCAGAGGATGGCTGAACGCTGGAACAGGGTCCCCAGGGCAGTGGTCACAGCACTGAGCCTGACAGAGCTCAGGAAGTGTTTGGACAACACTCACAGGCACATGGTGTGACCCTTGGGGTGTCCAGGGCCAGTAGCTGGACTCAATGATCCTCGTGGGTCCCTTCCATCTCAGGCCTTGGGTGATATGTAGTGACAATTCCCTTAAACATCCCCAGATAAGTCGAGAACATTTAGAGCAACACACTGGCAAACAGGCAAATTCACATTGCCATTGAGACAGTTACTTTCAGGCAAGGCTGGCTGAGCATTGACATATGCTGTCAAAGAAAGTGGAGCATGTTTTTTTGAATGCACATTCTGAGAGATGTGCTTTATAAGAAGGAAGTCCTGACTTAGTCAAACAAGCTGCAACACTTCTTGCAGAGGTAGCTGAATGACATGTAAGGGCTTGCTTTGTATAGAAGGTCAGACTAGCTGATCCAATAGTCCATTCAGAGCTTAAAGTCTCTGGGAGCCTATAGTCTGAGCTACAGACTTAAGCCTCTTACTGGGAGTTGAAACAGTTTTTGTATTGTCCCTTGATCATGTATTGAGGAGAAAGCAGACCAGACGGTGAGCTGTGGGTTGCATGCACCAGGGAAGATGTAATTTGAAAAGAAATCCATCTTTATACTGAGTCATAACAGAAGTTTTATTATTACCTCTCCATGTGTGGGTATAACACTTTATTTAAAGTTGGAAATACAAACTGACTCTGAAGTAAGGATTACAAAGTAGAAAGGCTTCAGAGTGGTTAACAAGGTCTCACACTAAACATTGCCCTATGCCAGAAGATGAAAAGAGAAAATCAACAAAAATATAAACACCTAAAAGTCCTTATTGCTGTTTTTGAATCTGCCCATCCTCAATGAATATATAAGCACAAGGAGGTTATGCTGCCTTGTGTTTGCTCAGCCCTGGTCCTTCTCAGCTCACCTATTGCTTAGGTGTATTAGAAGAAAATAGAACCTAAAAAAAAAAAAATAAATCACCTCTGATTTGCATCAAATCAAAGGAGTTTGTAGCTATCTGAAGTTTTACAAGTGGGGACTTCACTTTAATGATGAAGTTTCAATGGCTTATTTCCTGGTACTTAGAGGAGATTTGTGCTACACCAGTAACTTGCTAAGATGTTACCCTGTTTTGTAGGTACTAATTTCTTTTAATGTGAGTTTACTTTGTCTTGCTTTGTTTGCTGTTATTTCTTGAGTGGGTTTCATTATCTCCTCCTTAAAAGGAGATTTCAGACTGATAGTATTTACCTAAGAGAGCCATGGACATTATCTTAACCATTAATGCATCTGCCACTATTTGGGAGAACAGTACTTTATATTGAATCTAAGTAAACATTTATGAGTTAATCTGTGAATGTGAATAATTTCTTAAAAATGACATAAAAGTCAATACCATCATGCTAAATATTTTCTAATTAAAATATCAAAAAATTATATGAAAAGAGGAAAGTTAAAATAATAGCTAGACAGATTTGAGTGGTATGAGGGGTTTTCTCCCCCTAATGTTTGCTCCAAAGAACAATAAAGCCAAGGAAAGATCCTCTTTCATTCTGTTAATTGGATCCAATAAAAGCCAAAATGGTTGTGTATTTACTCTTGTATTTATAAAACAGATAAAACAAGTAATGTGTCTCTGAAAGCATAAGCAGGGTAACAGCAGGTTCTAGATGTCTTTTAAAGCCCAAGAACTGCACATAAGCCAAAAGCATTGATTTGAATGCCCAGCTTGATAATCAGCTCAGAAAAAAAAAGTAAATAAAAAAATCCCTCCCAATGAAGATTGGCAGCATTGGGAATGAAGATTGACCAGGTCACTCTTTGGCTGGTCCCAGTTTCCACTGAGAAACAAAAGGCAAGGTTTGGGGAAAACTGAAAGGAACCTTGCAAGGATTTCATGAATCTTTTCAATGTCAGCTTTTGGTGTGATACTTTGGAGGAGGCTGCTGGCCACAGTGAAGGAAGGGGTAGTTTAATAAATGCATCCCTCATCAATTTAATTTATACAATCATTCTGGCTAAGGTCCTAAACTTTTTAAATTAAAATGTAAAAATCTGGGAGCAGAGATAAAAACCTAAAACTCCCTTCTTCCACCTAAATACCCCCTCAGCCCTCCTCTCTGTACTAGCCACCCCTGGAGGTTTGGCACAGCATGACTTTATCAGCAGAAGTGGAAATTACAGGAGCCAGCCAATCCAGGCCAAATAGGAAACACCAACCAACTTTCATCTGATATCTGAATTTCCATAAAGAGTTAAAAAAGTACCCTCTTTTCTTTCTTTTTTTTTGGTCTATTTTTCTTGTTTTAGTGTGCACACTTTTCTTCCTCTCCCTCCCAGTTGCCCATTATCCCTTTTTTCATCAATTTTAGTGGTTTTCACACTTGAAGTGTGAAAGAACCCAAAGACAGTTCAATTAGTAAATTTTTGTAAAACTTTTGACTGGGCAGTGCATCCAAATTTCTAAAATTAGACCACACCATATTTCAATTTCAAAGTATTTGTAATTACTACAAAAATTCTCTTACTGAAACAGATTTGGAAATTCTTTTTTTTTTTTCATTATTATTTGAATCTCAAGTGCATAAAAGAAGTATTGAACAATCCCAGCCAAAATCATGAGCATCTTCCAGCCTTTCTCATCACTTTACTGCCTCTGCTAATCACTGTTGTAGACTCAAGAGTTAATCTTCCTTCTTTCCCTTAAAGAATTTAGGATCAAAATAAGCAAAAAATGTTAACAAGTTTTAATAGAAGAAAACAGAATCACAGAGACTCAGCAATTGTCCTGAAGTCACACAGGAAGTCCACTAGCAAGGCAAAGGCTCAAACCTAGACATCACATCCCAGTCTACAACTCAAATATTTAGGTTGAATATTTGTTTCATTCACATATTTTAAATGCAACAGCAACAGTTTAAAGTACAAACCCATTCTCATACAGGTTGTTTCTGGCTCTGATGTAATTTTTTTCATGCTGGAAGCCCAGGATTTTAATGAATTTGTGATTATTATTATTTATTACTGTAAACTGACTTATGTGATACTGTCTGAGATTGCCTTATCATAATGAACCTGACTACAGCACCCACAATCCCTCCTACACAAGGGAATGAAAAATTTCTAAGAATCAGGTTTCTAAGTATGATCTTTGGCGAATACCAAAGAAATATGAATCACTTGTATTAGTCACATGAAAATGTTACAAGGCATAAAACAAGAGCTGTTCACGTGAAGCATTTTGCATGAGAAAAGGTGGCCAGCTGACTAGGTCAGCAAAGCGGCTGCATGGCCTGTGCGTATCCACTGAGATGTTTTTATTCTTACACGTGTGAAAAAAACAATAAAAATCTCCTTTCTTGAAGACACTGATGCAGTGAGAAATGAGAATTGTGAGTAGCTGTATTTAAAACCAAAGCCCAGCAAAAAAAAGGCCCACTCTTGCCAAGACAATTTTACCTCACTGCACGTTTCTAGTGGATGTGAGAAGCAGGCTGATCTGAAAACAAAAGTATTTAATAACAGGTTTTCTATTGCTCGTACCACATTAATGCCATTGATTTGGTACCTAAAAGACAAGCAGGGAACCTGCCTTTAACCCTCTCCTTATTACATGATTCACTGTTGTGTCTGCTCTGTAATTGGGCTGTACCTGGGCTCATTGTGCAGTGGGTCTCAGTGTGGTCTGAGCTGTGTGAGAGGCTGATCCTGGTACCTGCACGAGGCACTTTAGAGATGGCTTAGGAGTCTCCAGTGAAACCACAGATCCTTTGGTGCAGACGTGCCCAGAACATTTCTTTGTGGATTTATTCACATCATCTGCCTGTAAGAGAGAGAATTAATATTTTCTGTCAGCCCTGTTTTGGAGGTGATAAACAGCTGCCTGGTGAAGTGGTGGGGCTTGCCCACACTCAAACAGAGAGTCTGGGGAAGAGCAAGGAGCTGGCCCCAAATTATCTCAATCTTGCTCAAAAAAAGTGCTTTGCTGCCACAGCATCCTTGTCCCTGGATGAACAACAATTCCACGCAACTCTGGAAATATTTTAGTTCTTCATTTTTGTATCAGGACTCTTTAAAAGGCCAAATTTGAAGTAAAAAATACTACTCTATGTGGGTGAACGTTTGTGTCAGCAAGGGCAGAGTGTGATTTCACTGTTTGACAGATGACACAAACACCAGATAAAGGCAACAGACGTAGTTTTGGTTGTCTTAGAAGTCAGGGGAAACATAGCAGAGTTTTTCAGTACAATGCATAAATGATACCTGACCTGTTGTTTTCCTGGCAAATGAAACAGGAGAAAGTATAGGGAGGACATGACAGATACAACCAGTGGGCTTAAAACTATAATGAAAAGAAAGGGGTTTGTCCCCAGAAAACTTTTAGGATTGCTGATGCTGCTCCATTAATATTGACAGAATTGTAAGAAAATAGCAAAAAAAAGTAAAATAGCTTTTCAAAGGACACATTTTTATTCCCACTACAATGTTTACTTCTCCTTTAATATACTGAAAAGATTTCCATCCCAGAGGAACATTCTGGACATGCTGTATTATACAGTAACATTATGCTCTAATGTCTCAGTCATCTAAATATTGTTTTTGGGATTACTCATGGAAACTTCACAGTGGAAGAGGAAAGGGGAGGGGAAGTTGCATGGAGAAGGGAGGGGGGAAACATCCTCTATTAAAGCCCCATTAGCTCCAGAAAGGAACTCTGTGAAATGCATGAAAAATATTGTGGATTATTCAAAGACATCTATAATTTGAGTGTCTGTTTTCAATGTCAAGTTTCCTCCTAACCTCTATCATTTTTTTGCCTCTTTTTTTTTAATTTCTTTTTTTTAAAAAAAATTTATTTCTGCAGAGGAGAATAATTATTATTGCAGAAGTGGGGAAAAGATGGATTGTCTTTATACGAAGTGTAAGTGTTGGGTAAGGCAATTAAGCGGAACAGAAAATAACTAGGATTAAAAGCCTTTTTTAGATCCTGCCAGGGCTGAAATCGTTGTCACAGGGAAGATGTGTTTAAGCTCCAGCAAAATTTGGGTGAGGCAATTGTGAAGATGACGGTCTAATGACTGTAAAAACCTTCAAAACGGCAAACAGAGGCGAGGGCTTCCCACAAAGGAAGGACATCTTCTCTTCCCCTCCTTCTCCCCGCACCAGCCGGGGCTTTTTAATGTCAGATGTGAGGCGCACACCTGTGATAAATATAACCCCACAGCTGTCACTCGGGGCTGGCAGCGTGGGCAGGAGTGGGCTGGGGGACAGCATCTCCCCTGGCCCCCACGCAGGCTCCTTTGAGCTGGGGTTTCAGCCGGCAGTTCCAGAGAAAGCAGGTGGTGAAGCCCGGGTGAATCACTGAGCCGGCAACTTTTGAGTCAGGGTTGAGGAAGGGGTAATTACACAACTTTCACGTTCGGGGTGGAGAGCGCTGAGGGCTCAGGAAAGGGCAAACCCACACGAATTCATCGGCAGCTGGGGAAAGCGGGATGCTTTGCTCTCCCGCTTTGCCCCTCTCCCGCTTCGCCCTCCCAGAGCTGGCAGGGAAGCGATTCGCAGGGCAGGCTGCAGGTGAAACATTCCGTGAAGTTACACAGTGGTTGCTGGAGCACTAATTATCCCTCAGAGCCAGGCCAGACTTCTTTGCTTTTGGACAGCCGGTTTTAGTAGGTTTCGAGCCACGTGGAGTGAGAAAAATCGGAAAAAAAAATAACTCCTGGAGGACAATCACAGAGGGAGGAAGCAGATTTGTGAAACCCCTCCCATCCGAAGCAAGGCACAATCTGCTGCCAGAGCGATTTCCCCTCCAGCAGCCCCAAAACTGCTCCATTTTGCAGTCTAAGATCCCTGGATGCTGCAGCCTTTCCTCTTCTCCTTCATGCCTGCACCAGCTCACCCCAGCCCTCCCTGGTGGGTCAGGATGACAGATCTAAACAACAGGAGTAATGACAGCTGATGGTATAATTAGAGCAGTGAATGAAGTGTGGGAGTCCTGCAATTTGAGCGGTAGCTTGTGACCCCTGGGCTGTATCCATCGTTGATGTGTGCCCTGGGACACCCCATGGCACAGGCAGCAAGCTGAGAGCGCGTTTCATCCCATTTTTTGGCCAAAAATCTGCCGTGTGAGAAAAAGCAACACCACACAACCTGCTCCACAGTTTTGACAACAAAGTGAATTTGTTGCTGTGCTGAGAAATTCTTGCTCTACTCACAAATAATCTGCTTTGGTATTTAATAGTAGCAGTGTGTAATATTTCTAAATTGTTTGCACTCCAAGTTGTGTGATCAGGCATTAATGGACCTCACTGCAACCTTGTTTTCCCCAAGCAGCAGCCTGAACTCACAGACTGGCTTCTGGTTCTTAAGCTCATCACTGCTGCTCACATCACCTCTGCAGCTGGAGGGATCAAAAAGTTGTTTTTCCCTTGTGTTACACAGTGAAATTTCAGACCCAAAACTTTCTGGCATTTGCTTCTGAGGAGAAAGTGGGGAAATTAATCTGTTCTGTTTGTTCTGGCTTAAATATGGAAACATCTGTTAAACTGTCTCCAATTGCCTCCTGGCTGCATTAAAGTGATGACAAATTTTGCCACTGATTGTCGAGTATATTTCACTTTTTTTTCTTTTTTTTTTTTACATGCAAGATCTGTGCAACACTCAGGACTGATGTACCTGGTGGTTTGGCTGCCTGCAAAATGATAGGGACTGGTTCTGCATATCAGCTTCACATGTTGTATTGATGAGCTGTCCCACAGTTATACATCTGTGCAGAATTTTGTCAATTTTCCAGGAAGGTCCCAAGTATCTCTGTACTTCTACTATATTAAAAATATGTATGATAGCTTTACACAGTCCATATATATATATAATCTATCTCTCTATATATATTATATATATACATGCACATCTATGCTTGTACCTTGCCTCTGGGTTGGCTTTCTGACCAGAAATTGATTTGAGAAATGGGAAAGGATTTGAGCAGAAATCCTATTGCTGAACACAATATATCAGTGCTGAGCAAAGAGTTCAAAGTGGAGGTGCAGAAAGAAGTTCTCAACCAGGGAACCCTGTCAAGGTCTGCTCAGTACTTTGCTGGGGAGAGGGGCCAAGTTCAAGCAGTGGTGACCTCTCTCCCAGGAACCAGAAGATAAACCATAGGCCAAACATCCTACTAGGCCAGAAAGTAATCAAAGGAGGGGCAACACTCTAAGGGAGCAGAATAAATTCTTTCAGATGTTTATGGTTAAGGAAAAAAGTTCCTGAGTGTCTGAGTGGAGAAGAGAGAAAAAACATCTAAAAAAGGATGAACAGAAGAAATAAAGGGCTAGAAGGTTTAGGTCCTGCTCAGAAGTCTGGCTTAATGCCCAGTGCCCTCAGGAAAGGGCACTGATGAGCATTTTGGGATGCCTGTAAACCTTCCTCAGCTGCTGAGGCAACCCCAGATTGCAGAGAGTATTTAAGTGGGCTGAGTGTAATTACCTGATTGGCATTAAGTAACAGTGTAATTAGCACTTTTTGGCACATCTTCCTTTGAACATATGGTGTTCTATGCTTCTGTAAATAAGATATTTATGTGACACTCCCAGCAATACACTTAATGATGACTTTAAAGATTATTTTCCACATTTTGCAGAAGTAACACTCAAAGTAGGTGTGCTGGACATTGGGGATTTCTGGTGAACAGAGAGATGGGGCTAATGGGCTAAATTCTGCTGACCGGTGTAAACTGTGGCAAACATCAAGAAATTTAGGGAGAAAAATTTGGGGCTGTAGTGGTATAAAATAATGCATTTGTGGCTCATCAAGAAAACTCCTTTTCACATGTGGAACCTGGGGAATTCCTTGCTGTGCAACAAAACTGAAGCAATGTGCAGGAGAATGGCTCAGGATTTTTGGGAGAAATTATTTTACTGTTGGGCATTTAAAATTAATCAGCGAAGGAACTGCATTTTTTAGCTCTCTGCTTGGACCTAAGAACTTAATTCAAAGATTCATAAAGTGAACACTAAATATATACAGCCTCAGTGCGTTTGCTGCAATGCTGCAAGTAGTTTGGAGTAAAATAACATCCCAAATTATCACCAAAGGTTTGCATTTGCTGATAAGAGGAAAGAGATAAAAATCTCATAACAT
Organism: Cettia cetti; assembly: GCA_013401135.1. Taxonomy (NCBI): domain Eukaryota; kingdom Metazoa; phylum Chordata; class Aves; order Passeriformes; family Sylviidae; genus Cettia; species Cettia cetti. The sequence continues at coordinate 96,286 of VZUI01041464.1, read as the reverse complement.
TATGATTATTAATATTGTATAAACCCCCTATTTTTAACTGAGATACTTTGCATAGATACACATTGCTATCTCTACTTATAACTGACAGAGGGTAAGAGGAAAATTTCTCTTGGGTGGCTTAATCCCACGTTTTCTGCAGGGTTTCTTGTACATTCTTTGGTAATGGTGATTCAGATCATTTGTTGGATCAAGCTTCCTTACTGGAGGATTAAGAAATGTGATGGGTTTTTTCCAAGAGAAATGAATGTTTTAGACATTTGGCAGAACCCTGTGGCTGACTGTGAATCACAACTTTTGGTCAATCACTGTTCAATACCTGTCTACAAAATGCTGGGGAAGGAGGGGGGTCAGAAATGTAATAACTCCGTGCTTTCTCTGCAAAATTAAATTATTGCAGTGAGCTTTGGATGACGTTATTAAAGTGACACAGTGAGAAATACAACTTTTTTCCCTTTATTGCCTTGAGTCAGTTGATAATTCACAGCAGTGAACAAAAGAAAGTCAGTGGATAACACATGTTAGCAAGGTCTCTGCAAAATTACCTTCCGTATTAGACTTTTTCTTTATCACTGAGATCCACTGCCAGCTCACATTAAAATTCAGAGTGCTGACAAATGCATTTCTCTTAACAAGATCGCCATTATTTTTTTCTTTTTGCTAGGCAGGAGCAGGGCAGAGACTGGTAAGCAGAGCTCCTGACACCCCTGAAGGTTGTTTGTTGAGTAGGAAGGATCTTATCATTTCAGGACAGCTACATCCAGCTCATGGGGTCTGAAAGTCACGTAACCATCAGTGTGAAGATTTTTCTTGCAGCCCCTTGTACCTCTGGGGAAGTGGAGACAGCATCTCATGCCCTGAAGCAGCATCTCAGTGCAGCATCTTCCTCATCTTCCTCCCTCTCCTCCTTCCCATTCACTCCTGGCACTGCTGCCCACCACATGAGCACTTGGAAGGGGATTATTGTCATGGTTTTGCTCCTGGAAGTTCAAAGGCCCCCACAGCAATGCAGATTGCCACATAGATTGTTACAGGGAGTTTGTGCTTGAGCCGAATTCCAGCTCCCAACCATTGCCTGATGGTCACCAAAAAGGTCTAAGAAAGATTTTACTACTACTACTATTACTACTACTACTACTACTACTACTACTACTACTACTACTACTACTACTACTACTACTATTATTATTATTATTATTGTTATTATATTTGAAAAGTTTTCATGCCCTAACATGAAGGTGAAATTGCCACAGATTGCAGCTTGTTTCCATGTGGGAAAGTTTTGACATTTTCCTGTGCCTCTCTCCTGACCCTCAGCTGTGTCCCCTAGGCAATGAACTCAGGTACCAAGCTGCACGTATCTGGCTTTTACACCAAAATGTTTTGCTGTACTAGATTCAGATTAAATATTAAAAAAAAAAAAAAAAAAAAAAAAAAAAAAAAAAAAAAAAAAAAAAAAAAAAAGGTAGAGAAATCTTTATCAGGGACACACATAGGGAATCAGCACAGATTATCGGTTTTGCAAGATGCCAGAATGAGTCTCACCTTCTGATCAAAGCTATCACCCCTCCTTTTGATAATAAAACCTGCACAGAAGCAACTTGTCCCTGATTTGGGGCAAGAAATCTCCTACATGTTTGTAAGCACTGGAACTGTCAAACCTGACAACATGAGCGCTCTCGCTGTAAAATCTGTGCCCGTAATCAGTGTCTCGATCTCCAAAGATCTGGATGTTTTCAGCAGATCAGCTGACCTCTCCAATAAAAAATATTTGAGCTCATATCATCAGATCAAATCCTCTCAAACCTTGCTAGCCGTTTAGGAATCACACATATCCCACCAGAGTGCTGATGCTGATAAAGATTTAATACTCCATAACCTAGAGATCATTGGTAAGACAACCATGTGGGTGGATGCTGAGGCCCAAAGTCTCCTCTTGGAGTGGCCATCATGAGTTTCATATAATGGAGAACAATCCAGAGCTGATGTGCAATTCAGATTTTTCTTTCCGTGCTTGCAAACTCAGTTTTTATTTTTCATTGACAAAATCTGAAAGGAAAAATAACCAAAACCAAAAACTCTCCAAAAAATCTTAACCAATCCCCCCCCCATGAAACCTCAAAACAGGAGAAAAAAAGTATTAAATATTTGGTTGGATGTCCCTCCTCATGTCAGGGATATTGGAATTAGAAGATCTTTAATGTCCCTTCCAACACAAAACCTTATATAATTCTATGATTTTTTTTATTCTTGCCAGCTGTTCTGTGCACCAGCAGCCTTTTGGTATTTTTGCTTTCTTTTTTCCCCTGTAATCAGGAGAATTAATGTTCAGTCATGGGAAAAGGAAAAACCTGGGCTCTGCACACACCATATTTTGTGTATTCCCCAACTAGGTTTCAAACTCACGATAGTTAGCTGAAAGATATAATTCTTCTGAGACACTTCTAATTTTCCAGAGGAAAAGAGATTAAATCTGAACTACTGAGTCTTTTTCAGTTTCAATGATGGTTGGTGAGAGAAGACCTGAAACTCTCGCTCTACGCTCACCATTGACTGTACACAGCCAGGCTCCAAATAGGTAATTAAGAGTCATTTTGCTGTTTACTTAATATGATAGCCATGGCTCTAATCTAGAGTTTTAAAGTGTTTATTGCAAGGCAAGAGCATAAACATTGAGGGAAGTTTCTTTTGTGATTTCTTGGTGCACTAGATGGCACTAAAGCATGGCTTTTATATACATGGGGAAAAAATCCCTACAAAAATTGATATGTAGGTTCAGTAAACCTGAACTATTTTGGTCAGGTATATTTTATGAAAGTTCTTTGATATATTATTTGTAATTTTTCATTTTAATTTTCAGATCATCAGAAACAGAATTAATTACACCCACTTTGATATTAAAAGAATTTCAAATTGAAAATAAATAATGCTGGGAAGTTAAAAAAAAAAACAAACCCTGAAGAAACTAATTTACCCCAGGCTAGATGCAAAATTATTCTAATGTTCAAAGATTAGGGGGCTTGATGCAAGTAAAAAAAAGTCCTGTACCAATTACATGGCTTTTTCATGAACTTTAGATATCAAAAACATTAAAGTCACAAAAAATATATAACATCTTCAGGTTTCCTATATAGAAAAAACATTCTTAATATATAAGCAAATAGATAGCTCCCCACTGTCTCCCAGGCATACCATGTTCAAAACATCAGGTAGAGCAATCGTGTAAGAACAGGGCACTTTTTCTCCCACAGAAGTATCAAGCAAACAAAATTCAATTTTAATTTTTCTTTACTTCTTCCCCTCCCTTCAAATGAGGAGCTAGGGCTCAGCTCATTCGAAGTTTCTTTCAGGGCATTTTCATGTGTTGTGTACAGCACTCTTTGCTCTCTTATATGATCATAATAAACAACAACAAAGGAGCTATGAAGGGTGGATCCCTTGTAAAACTCAGCCTTCTAGACAAAACCAGAAAGAAATATGTCTTAGGTCATCTTGGGTATTTTTGACTCGTAAGGCTGAGGGTGCTTGCAGAGACATTTCAAGTCTTTATGACGTTTTGACGATTCCAGGGTAATTCATGGACTGTTTTGATAAGAAAGAAAGCAGGAAGAGAAGAAGAAGGAGCTAAAAGAAAAAAAAAAAATTAAAGAGCAGTGAGGTGTGGACTGAATGTGAGCTCACTCCAGCCCACCAGGGATCCTGCAGCCCTGTATTTCCAGCAGCTCGGCAGCAAAATGGAAGTGGCTCCAGTTAATGCTTCAGTCACCAAGATTAGATGTGAAGTCCAGGTTGTAAATAAGTGTAAATACAGGTAATATATGGCCTGAGCCTGGGCTATAAACCAAACAGGCTGCAGAGGTTATGGTTCCATGCTCAGGTTTCAGAAGAAGCCATTTACCTGCATTTCTCCCACTAAGACGTGCAACTCCCTTTAAGCTTCCAGTTAAGGAGCTGATCCATCAAGCACTGGCTCTGTCATGTGCAGAGCTGCTTTATTTTGGGTGGAGAGACCTGAGAATGTGCCCTGATGTTTATAACAAAGCCCATATATATGTAGTATTGGATTTATTATTTTTCAGTCAACTGAGTCAAAGCCTGCATCGCAAGAAAAAATATTTTGTACAAAAAACCTAAAATGCCCACATGGAACTATTAAATACGACCCAAGAGCACAGAAGTTCTTAAATTAAAGAGTTTGCAGCAGTCAGCTCATGCGATTCTGAGGGCCAGTATTTTTAGCACCTCTACAGAATATAACTTCCCATAGAACCATAGAATCAGAAAGGAAACAGTTTCAGCAATACTTGTTCTTAGCCTTTTCCACATTGCAAATGCACAACTATGGGAAAGGAGAAGAGGAGAAATACGTTGTTGCAATATATTTTTAAAATTATGTATTTGTCTTACAATTTCACCCAAAAAAAAAGAAAAAAAAAAAAAGGAGATGTTAGAATTGCATCCTCAATAATGCCAACTGGTACGATTTCACCACAGAGCTTGAATTTTACTGTCTTAAATATGATACATGACCTTGCCTGTTTAATGAGGATACTATTGATCTAAAATGAACATCTTTAAAAAATTAATTACTGACATTATCAATAACACTTCAGGTTATTAAAAATGAAAGAAAGCTAAACTTCCAATTTACTTTTCACCGTGCTGCATGTGCTTCATTCAGTCTAGACAATTTCACCTTCTTTCTCATTTGGTTTCAGCTGTTGATCCTACTGTGATAAGGTTGCAGCCACCAAAGGGGACTTTTTTAAAAAATAAAGTTTCTTAACAAGAAGAAGAAAAAAAATTAAAAGCAACCCGCTTGTCCTGGTTCTCTTACCCCTTTCTTTCATGACATGTTTGGTTCCCACGCAAGGGGAATTACAGCAGGTAATTCTTTTTCACTCACAACCCTCCAAGTGCTTGGCCTCCAAGTCACCCCCATCACTGCTTTGGCTGAAGGGTTGGGTAGTGCAGCTCCTCTGCCAAGATCATAATTTTAGGTCTTCATTCTACCTACTGTCGTGGAGTGGCTTGAGTGTCTTTAAGGGACCTTAAAGACCTCCTGGTTCCAACCCCCTGTCCTGGGCAGGGACACCTTCCTCTAGACCTGCGTGCCCCAAGCCTCCTCCAACCTGGCCTTGATCACTTCCCATGATAGAAGCTGATTCTTTAGGAACACGAGTTAAACTAAATATCTAACATGACTCCACCAAATTTCCATATCTCCTGCACACTGGTGACACCTTTGTTCTCCTGCAAGCTCCCAGGGCCATCTGCAAACTTTCTAACCGGAGGAGAATCACCCCAAAACTGGTTCTGGCCCTGGGTGTAAAATATCAAATGTAAGAGCATTGCAGACCCCTCTCCTTGAGGCTGAGCCACAGGAGCTGTGGGGTCAGAAGGGCACTTGGGTTGCTGATGGGATGAAATATTTCTGATGTTTTATCTTTCTGTATTGACTTGGGAGCAAGACTTGAAAGTCACTTAGACAAGTAACTTAAATCCCACACAGACACTGGCCACAGAGCTGGAGAGCCTTTGGACTAGCTCCCAGTTCAGCCAGCAATTAAGAACACGATGTGCATGATTATTTAAGCAGAGTTGATTAGTGGCTATCTGGCACTTTGCTGTAGAATTTGTGTAACTTCAGGCATTTACCTGATAGATTACTTTAGTGTTTTAGGACAAAATTTATGTATTTTCCCATAAAAAATGCTATCAGCTTTTTTTAAAAAACAACTGCATTGTTTTTTGCAATGATTCTTCCCAATTTGTGTCTATTGAGATTTTTTTCTTATTTTTTCCTCCTCCAGTTTCCCTTCTCACTTCTTTTTCAACAAATAAGAAAACAAAAGAAGGAAAAGTAAAGCAGGACATTTGACCTAAACCATTAGCAAAAAAATATTTCAGAATTTGGCTTAATGCTTTAATTTTTTTTCCCTAGGTAATTAAGACAGAAATAAATTCATTTATTTGAGCAGTTATATGCTAACACGGCCAACAGCTGAGGTCTGTTCAGCAATTAAATAATTGCTAAAAACAGATTTAATTTTTCAGTTTAGAAAAAAGGTAAAACAGCATCACTGCAAAGGCTCCTGCATATTTTAAAACAAACTTCAGATTTCTTTATCATTTAGGTGGGTGCAAAATGTGCATGAAGCTCAGAGCAAGGGATAGAGACATCTTTTCTTTGCATTTCCATTTTATGTTGAAGAAATTCAAGTGCTATGAAAAACTAATGAACACCCTCAGAGAACTAAGTTCACTGGAGCCCCATCTCATTAATGTCGTATTCTGATTTTTTTTTTCTTAAATCATGTTTTTACTATTGCTTTCACTACCTAGTTGGGAATATTATTAAAAGAGGAAACACTTTTAGATATCTAATGCTGATCCAGCCTAACTCTTCAAAGGGAGGGAGGCAAAAGCATAAAATTTAGAGAAAAATCAATGCCGCGTAAGAGGTTATTTTATTTAAATATTTTCAGCATGCTCCAGTCCATCCATAGCTGACAGGATGCAGTGTAAGAATTACTGCAAGCTGTTCTTAGTTTCATGTTTGCAGAAGATTTGGTTGTATCACTACCATCACCTGTGACCTTAGAGCCCATGAATCAGTGAAAGGAGAAATGGTGAGCTCCAGGGAAAGGACTGGGCAGGCTGCAAACATCAGGTTAAGGGGAGTCTGCTGTGTGTGAGATTTTTATAGACATTCTTAAATGTGTACGTGTGGGTCTGTACGTGTCAGAGTATATCTATAAAATAAAAGTTGGTTACAATAGATGCTCTTATCTGACCTACTTAAAATTGTACATGAAAGCACAGTTAATTTCATCTCCTATCTCTCAGATTGATACAAATCTCCTGTTCAGTATTAATTATTGTATGCATGAATATTCTTCATTTTTGGGGGAGACCTGATGATTAAAGCTACTGCCGACAGAAATCCTGAGCTCATTAAAATTCCCTCCCCCACCCTCACTGAATGTGCATGCAACTTTTGAATCAGGATTCATCCCCGTTCTGGCTGTCACGGAGTCTTTTGCACCTTTGGATAAGGGGTATAAAATGCTGCCTCTGTGAGCAATTCAGGCTTTTAAACTCAGTTTTTATTCATTGCACAGTGAAGCAAATCAGAGCAAAGTGGTCTCGATTTTCATCTGAGTCTTACTTAAATGCTCAGAGCTCATTTTTCTTTCTGCCTTTAAATCCTCCAAAGTAGCTAGGCCTCAATAATTTAGTAGGTGATGCAGGGTGTTAATGACATTTTTGTTCTCTTTTAATAAAATATTATCTCCATTTTCAAAATTATGTCAGAGAAGAAATCAGGAATTCAAAGCTGAGGTTAATCAGCCAGTACTGTTTGACAAATCCAGAACAAAAATTTGCTGTACATCTGGGTCTCTTTTTATGGCTTTAAACCTCATAGAATGTGGTTTTCTTCTGCCTGGAAGTGTCTTCTACAATGGAGCCCCTGATCATCTCCCAAGCTGATGCTTCCGAACATCAGTAGGAGTCTCACAGACTTCTGTCCTTACTGAAAAAGAAGATTTGCCTTTCATGAGATCCAGGATCTGAACCAGATCAACAGTTAACACTGTCCAATTAGGGTGCTTGGGGGAAGGAGTAATTAATTGTGTTTTAATGGTCAGATTTTAGTTATCTGCCTTTATATGTTATTTTCACAGGGACAGATGCATTTCGATGAAGAAGAAGCCCAACAGAATATGGAGGAGGCAGAAAAAGAGAATCCAGTTTCACTCAGAAATGCTGAGAGATTAATAAGCTGTTTTCACTAGAAACTTTAAATTAGCATCATAAAAAATCCCTAATCAGGCACGATCACCCCCCAAACTAAGAAAGATGTCTCAGGACAGTCAACCTACTCATAATTACATGTACAGCCAAAGTGCCTCAAAGTCAGGTTAAGCTCCCTGCTGTGTGGGAGCTGAAAACAGAACTCTGCTGATATGTTAAGTGAGTCCTGCAGTTACTGGACAGCTCTGGCTATGAGAAATATATTGAGAACAGCATTATTATCAATGATTTTTTTAAGCTATTATTACAGTTTGATTGTTTTTCTAAACATGCTGCGCAGGGAAGTGGTGGGATCACTGTCCATGCAAATGTTGAAAAAATGTGTAGATGTGGGACTTGGGGACCTGGCTCAGTGGTGGCCCTGGCAGTGCTGGGTTAATGGTTGGACTCAATCTTAAAGGTCTTTTCCAACCTTAATTATTCTATGATTTTGTGGAGATCATGAGCAGAAGATCTCCACCAATAGCACTGAACAGAGATTTTTGCATCAGCAACTTTTCTCTGTGGTACACTAATGACTAAAACAAAAATAATAATTAATAGAGTGATGAAGAATACATTAGCCTGTTGTGCTAACACTGAGAAAATGTTCACTTTCCTCTGAGGTAGTTCTAGGTACCTTTCATTGTCTTCCTTATTCTCACAGCCAGGTGCCTTTGAGAAGTATTTGGTAAATAGTCCCTTGTGCTGTAATCAACAACCCTCATGCCACCATTTCCAGTGGGAAAAGTACCTTTGCAGTGGCCAGCTCATGATGTTTGGTTTAAAAAGTACTTGGTCAGCACAAAGCATCTTTACTGAACCAGGCATGTCTGTCAGGGTCAGATTTGAAGGTGAGATTTTGAAGGGAAAAAACAGAACAGCAGATGAAGGACAACATAAACTGGTTTAATCTAGATATTCACTCTCTAATCTCACAAACATCTATGGTTTTCCTTAACTCTACGTGAACCTTTGCACACTGTGTTTAGCTGCATACTGCACTGTTTTTTTAAAAGTCCTTTGGCTTGAGAGGAAAAAAGAAAGAAAAAAAAAAGCCTCTCATTTTAGAGTAGTTCTACAGGCCATTTATTCATCAGAAATAATTGTGGTCAGACATTTAGCTGAGAATGCTGGTATTTGTCCTAATGTTCTGTAAATGTTTATACCAAACTTAAATGAATGTAAATATCCCATCTCTGAGCTCTGTGGTAAATCGTTTGTTCTGCACAGGGAGCGTTTGGCAGGGAAATTTTGCTACAACCCATTTCTACTGAAATAGTTGACACCAATGGCAACTAGCCATCTAATCCCTGAGCTCAAATGTAAATACTTTGCTCCACAAGCAAAGCTGAAGGAGAAAAAAAAAAAAAAAAAAAAAAGCTAAATTTTGGTCAGTTTTGTGCCAGAGCGAAAATAATCTGCACCAACCCTCTTCCTGACACAAGTTGTCTCTGCATGCTGCTGAGCTCTGCAGCCTGACATGTTAGAAGTCAAGTCTACGCTCCTTTGCTTCTCCCTCCATCTCAGAGCTCTGGTATTTGCTTGCTTCCCCTCGTTTTACTCAGGATTCAAAGGGATGGGCAGACAGCAAAAGTTTCAGTTGGCTCTGGGTGAGCAAACCTCCAGCATTTGTTTTCACTGCAGGGAAAACTCCCATTGATTTCAAAGGGAAGCAGAACTGCAGGCATGTGCTTTCCTTCTGAAAATCAGAGCTCCCAGATGCAAATTTAAGGCTCGCAATAGACAGGTATCAGTTCCGCTAATTAAGTCTCATTTATCTTAACCATTTCACTACTTAATCAGATAGTGCTGTGATAAGACACTATAAAAATATATGACAGATAGTCAAGGTCTAGACTTCTCTAATGTGGCAATTTTTTATATTATGATCTTCCTTTGTATATGCAGATGAACTGCTCTTTTATTAACTTCCCTTTGTAAGCATTTCACATGCCAAAAAATCAGATAGGGCTTTGAAAAAAAAAAAAAAAAAGCTTTCCAAAGTGATGAGAATGAATTAGCCCATAATTGGACTGATTGGTAAAAGTTCAGTACAATGCAATAAAAGTGCACCATTATCAGGATTTAAACTTGCTATGGGGAATTTTTATTGCTGCTCGTTTAAAAAATATAATCTTGATTGTGGTCTGCAGGGTTGAAGCAAGAGAAGAAATCTGTGGGGGGAAAGGGCGTCTCATACAAATATAAGTAGAGCAAACATTTAGCTGTTAATATATATATTACTGGAGTTGCACTGATTTTCACTGGCTGTCATCCGTGGTTGTGGTGAGAAATAAAATCATAGGATTGTTAAGGTTAGAAAAGACCTCCAAGATCATCAACTCCAAGCTTTGAGTGAATACCACCATGCCAACTGTATGTACTAAAGAAGAGTGGCAATCTCTCCTCTTGGGATGTCTCTGTTGCAAACCTCAGCAGCAGCCCAAGAACCTCAGCACTTTTTCCTCAGTTAAAGTTAGAGGAGTAATACACAAGAGTTCCACTCAATACAGCGGAGACAAAGATCACAGGATTTAATGCCTAGAAACAGAAGCTGGGCACTAACCTGGCAAGAAATCCAACATGTATTTTAATGTTGGAAGCAGATCACTACAAACTATGTTGAAATTTTTAACTTAAAACAGGGAATGGTTTTCACCACATTGTTTTGTCTCATTCAAACAAGGCCACAGAAAGTATAAGACTTCTGATCGGATGCCCTTTTTTATTTCACAATCCTCTGATTTACAAATTTATGGATATTTCCCAGTGTGGAGGATATCCTATGATCACAGGTCCTGAAAAGAAATTTCCTTCATAAACTTGTGTTGTTTCCTTTAGGGGCCTCTACAATATCTTGTGATCTTGATGGATGCCAAGAACCCTTCAGGATCTCATAATTAATTTTTAAAATTTTGCCATTTGTAAATAGACTAATTCCCTCCCAGACTCTTGGGGAAAGAGATACTCAGTGTGACTTGAAGGTTATCTCATTGGGAATATTTCAGAGGAGGGGAAAAGTAAATTCAAAGTGCACATAGCAAACATATTAACTCATTCTTATTAATGCCAACAGAGCCTCAGTTAGCCCATATCTGTGTCACTAAGAAGAGTGATGGAAAGATGATTGGATTGGTCCTTCTATGCATCTTTTCCAACCTTAGTTACTGTATAAGAGGCAATATTTGGAGCAAACAAGTATAACATAAGGGAGCTACCCAAGATGAAAATTAACATCTTGATCTCAATCTAGAAACTTCTGGTTCTCATGGAAAAGTCTACTCACAAGTTAATCAAAAGCAAGAGATGTGGTCCTAAGCAAAAAAATCCAAACAACCCAGAGGGCTGATCATAAAATGCTTAGTAAGGAAGGAAATATGCAGAATAACCATAAATTTAAAGGTCCCTTGTGATGAACAGTAACTCCTACGAGCATCCGAATGGTGATGAAACTACCGAGCTGTGTGATCCCGCTATCAGAACCGCATCTCTTGTTCAAGGAAAATTGCCACAGCTTCTCTGTGTCTGAGAAGCTGAGTGTGACCTTTGCGGGCCTAAGAGAGGCAAAAAAAAAAAAAAAAAAAAAAAAAAAAAAAAAAAAAAAAAAAAAAAAAGAGAGAATTGCAAGACTTTCAAATATTTTTGCAGTACGAAAGTATCTGTGTCTCACACGAACCTTTTTATTTTGTACCATTCAAGTCCAGATTTCTCCATTCACACAGGGATATCACTGACAGCACAAATAAACCTTCAGGGCTGATATTGAAACTTTTGTTTTTCTACAAAATGTGGAGATTTAAAAAAAAAAAAAAACCATGCAAAGGAGTTGTTTACTGTTAAATTTTAAGAATGTCCAGACTACTCACAAACTGACTTCGTCCTGAGCTTTGGCATTGTTGTGTAGAAGAAGGAATAACAGGGTGAAGTATCACAGATTTTTTGCAAGGTTAGCTTGCTGAAAAGGACAGGTGAAATTTCTGATCTGAGCTTTAAAACAAAAACATAGAGAATTTACTTATAAAAGCTAAAGGGATTTATTTTTTTATAATCTGTTCTGTAATGTTCTAATTCACTAACTGAGATTTCATGGAATCTTAGAATGGTTTGGGTTAGAAGGGACTGTAAAGATCATTTCACTGACGAGTGAACTATTAAGATGTGTCATAACTATTATTAACATTGGCTTAAAATAAAACATTTTCTAATAAAAATCAGACACCATAGCACATAATTCTCTTTTGAGATTTGGAATATCTAGCATAGTTCACAACTTTTCACTTACTGAAGTCATATAGACCCATAAGAATTTCCTTTTTCATGACAGCAAGTCTTAAGACCTTAGGACTGTAGAGAGAGATTTTTATTGCAAAATCTCAAACACAGGAAAACAGAAAAAAATGCTTAAATACAGGAAAACACCCTAAATTTCCTGTATTTCCCATTATTTAATCTCTTGATTGTGTGGCTCACCTACTAATTTAAAAATGAGGTGACTTATGAATATTGAAAGAGTTGAATAATTAAAATTTCAACAGCAAAGAAAGACCCTCTTAGATCTTGACAAACTAAGTCATGCTTTTTAACTGTGCTTTGTAGAGTATTTTTATTAAAATTATGATGATTTATGATTAATTGACCCATACCAGAAAAATGTAATAAAAAAATCAGAATTTTGCACACTTTTTCTTCCTCTTCTTATTTCTTGACATTTATGTCTTTAACTGGGAAGCTATTTTTTTCTTTGTCTGACAATCTCCAACTTATACTGGAAACAAATTTGAATAGCCCATGCCTGTTTCTTTGAGATTGCATTAGGCTATTGATGACAGTTAAACCAGAATGCATTTTTAAACTGAAATTCAGAGTGTGTCAGAACAGAAACTGAAGTCTCTTAGGTGTTTGAATAGATTATCAAGATGATATTTTATCAGCATTAGGGATATTATAAATGTATTTTTATTGCAGGAAAATAGATTCTAAGGCATTTAACACAAAAGATACATTATATTGATTTCTTCCAATCCCTCAGAAATTCCATTCAGTAATATTTTTTGTCCTGTGGTACTAAAACAATGTAAGTTGTGAGGAGATAAGGCTACTGCAGTTTTTGCAGTTTTAATTGTCCTTTCTGAAAGGGAAATTACTCTGCACAGACCTCTACCTGGTCATTTGTTTTCTGAATGCTTTTGGAGCAGAAGCCTGTAGTGAAATATTAACACATGCTGAAACTGTGTTATCTTCATCTCATTAGAGAACAGCTGGGCAGATGTGGTAGAGGCACCCCTTTCTCTCTGCCTTATTCTCATGCAGATTAAATTATACACCTTTCTTTTTTCTTTCTTTTTTTTTTCTTTTTCTTTTTTTTTTTTTTTTAACACAGAAAATCAAAGAGCTACTGCAAGACATTTGGGATAATTTTAGTTTATTTTTATCTCCACCTTGTTCTTCCTCTGCCAATACTTACGAGAAACCAAATCTTGTCACTGGGACTTCAACAGTTGAACATTGGTGAGATGTGGAAGCCAGAATCCACTGGATGCATTTCCACCACTGTTAAACATAAATCCTCATTTTTCTTCTGCTCCTGGTGGCCTTAGTGTCCAAATTTCTTGAAAGTTATTTGGCTCTTGGCTTCTCTTTGGGTGTGAATCAACTCCTGTGCAAAATTAAACACAACTGCAATTCCAGGGACAGCAAGTGAAACATTGTGGGGGAGAAAATGGTCTGGATTTGGTTTGTTTTGCCTTATGCATTCCTCCAGAGCTGCTCCAGTGAGCTTTCTACCCTCACACACCTCTCTCAGTGTATTAGCATTGGTCAGCTACAGAACTTTAGGTTTTGCTACAGAAATTACGTATTGATGAGCTTCAGTATAGCCCCTGTCTTATTTCTGAAACTTAAAAAATGAACCAGCAACAGGTTAAAAAACAAACAAACAACAAACAAACAAACAACAAAACCCAATAATTGTATTTTTACAGGGCCCCACTTGGGAACCATATCTTTACAGATGAGAACATGGCATGGCACTGTGCTGCAGTGGCTGTGTGGTGAGCTCCAAGCTCTGTGAAAGAAGACATTTTGCTCAGGATTGATCTATGTTTGCATTTTTTATAACCTGTCCTTGCTGTGATCTTCTCCTGGAAGGGGAAGGAGTTATGAGGTTGCAGAAACGGTGACCCTGGATATGCTCAAAGCAGCCAGGTCCATAGGAGGTGATGACCACAATCAATCTGCCATGAGCAGCAAATTCCTGTGTAAGCTCCTAAAAGAAAAAATTGCAGCATCCCTTCCCTTGGAGGACAGTTACTCAGAACAGCCCTGGCATTGCTCAGCCTGAGATCTAGGGGTGGGAAGGGAAGAGCCCTCACAAATACTGAGTTTACAAATACCAGTAAATTACTGATTCTGATACTTGCTGTCACGAGCTCAGAGAATATTGGGTTTTTTCTCCCTACAGTCCTGTTTCTCCCCTTGGAAGTCCCTCACAGGCCAATGTGCACTCTCTGGATGATGGCAACCTTTTAAGTCAGGTGTTCTTAATCCATCCTGCCTTATCCTTCATCTTCCCAAAGCCCCTAACTTTAAATAAGTGCTTGATTTTAGACTGTGTGGACAAACTACGCCCTGTTTTCCTAAGTCATGAAGAAGAAAAATGCTGCCAAAGTGAAAGCGTTTGTAATTTTTAAGAAAAATTATTGAAAATAAAGAGTTTTAAGGAACTTCAGAAAATAATTTCTGTTTTGCAGGTGACTTAAATAATTCAGGCAGGTGACTTAAATAATTTTGCAGAAGACATAATAATTCAGGCTCAGTAGCAGGGTTAGCTAGGAAGGGAACCTAATTTTGCTAATGTGAGCCTGCCCTGCTGTCTCTCACTGTCACGCCACTCTCACCAGTAAAGATATCACAGAACCACTCTTCCTTCCTCTGTCATGCTTTGCCTGAAATGACAAATGGATAAACATCTTCTTGCCATAGACATCAGTGAAATTAATCTAAATTTTTCATAGGTGGACCATTTAGCTTGGTTTGTTTGGATCTTGACACAGTATGCACACATAAAAATATTCTAGGCCTTGGGGGGACCAATTGAAAAGGAATTTCCTAAATGTGCTTTTAGACAGAAAATTGGATGAGCAAGAGACAGTCTTCCTATTTCCTTTCATTGGCTTTTTGTCTACTGCATCTGCATGTTGAGTTATTTTATGAGCTAAAGGAGTGAACCAAGGACCAGACAAAGATCATAGCCAGGAGCTCATCTCCGCATTTTAAAAATATTTGTTAAGTAAACTTGGTTGCATGCGTGAGGACCTTTGACCTGAATTTTGGCAGGCAATCCTGCCCCTCCCTTCTCTCTGGTGGAAGCACCAGCACCAAGCTGCCCTGCAAAGGATGCACAATGATCTGGGAGAGGATGTACAAACCTCTTGGAGTGACCAGGGGGAACTGAGGCTCCCAAGGCTGGAAAAAAGGCACACATAGGACAAAAGACCATCCTGTCTCTTGGAGAACTCAGAACAGTAGGAGCTGGCAGGGTCTCCTTGCAAAGAAATGGGCAAGGCAATTTATTACAAATATTCTGTCCTTATGTGACAGAACCCCCACAGCTTCAGGACTAGTAACATTTGTGTACTCCCTGCAAACCTCACAGGATGGGCTTGGGGCATGGTCCTCCTACCTCATTTTACTTTTCCCTCTGGCAGAATAAAAATGCTGACCTCTATTTGCAACCACCAATATTTACAACTATCGATGTAGATTTGTTTTCAAAAGGAAAAATATATGAAATTTTATGAACACAAAGAGTTGCTGAAGGATGCAGTTAGCTGGTGCAGCTACACTGCATCCACTGGAACATCCCTGGCTACACCAAGCTGCTGAACATTCCCCTGGTTATTCATAAGGACTAAGGATTTGACCCCCTGGGCTACTGTCGGGCAACTACAGAGTGTTCACTTGTGTCAGATGCTGCAGTGTTTTCTAGCTCTACTTTCCCTCCTGCTATGAATGCTGTGAAGAGATAAAGAGCAAAGGAAACAGAGATGAGCTGATGGGCTTCCTCCTTCTGTGCAACAAAACGAAGGTTAATTTATCAAGAGGAACTGCTGCAGATTTCATGAGATACATAAAGCTTTAAGCCCAAGTAATCACCATTGCCAAACTAGTCTGCTCAATGGGATAAAATGTCTTCCCCATGCCCACTGAGTGGGAAATCTGTTGATCAGAGGCATTTTCACCACCAAAACGCAGTTTTGCATGCTGCCTCTAAGATGACCTTTTATAAATCCCACCAAATCCTAGCTGGCTTCCCACCATGTTGCTAATAGTTTGATCTGTGACCTGCTAATGAGGTACATATTGTTTCACCTCCAGTAAAGGTATTAGGATGTCTACTCGGTTCTGCAGCACCATGGAGATTATAGTTGCTTGCGCCAGGAGGAAAAGGAATTTCCAGGGCATAAGTCATCATTTACAGTTATTAACAAAGGGATTTATTATGTTGTTCTGTTTCAAACAGCAGTGTACATGATGCCTAGAGCATGCCAGAGTGCAGCTCCCTACCACATAATGTCCTAATGAATCACCACAGGCTGGAGGAGCTGTAGAACCTCAATATTCAATCTCCCGTTTCTCCCCCCACACACCAAATTGACAAATAAGGACATAATGGCTTTGCACATTTATCAGGTAAAAGTGATCTCAGGAAGATGAGTGTATTGAAACCACATTGAGAAGAATGGGGGGGGGGGGGGGGGGGGGGGGGGAAATCTACTTTTGGGGAAAAAAAAAAGAAAAGTCTTGGTACAGCTTTAATGCAAAATGAAGTGTTAACCCTTATCCCCACGGGCACAGGGGGGCTGTGTCTGTGCCCTGACAGTCAATGGGATCTTTAACCATGACTTCAGGGCTTGCACAGTCAAGTCCTACTGTAAAAAGAACCTTGCTTTCCAGAGTTGGGAAGATGAGGCTGACTAAAGGCTATTGAATCCTGCCTGTCCACGCTTGCCCTCTCTGTAATTTATTGTAATTGAAGGCCAAAGGCTCTCTCCTCTAAAGCAAGCAGTTAAGAAATAATTACTGGACCAGGGTTCTGTGAGTTTTAATTAAGAAATGTTTAGAGTACATATGGAGTTCTCCAGATGGCAGGAGACAAATTATTATTTATTTGCTTTTGCTCATTTTATTTGCATTTTCAGGCTTAAAGGCTAAAAGAACTATGTTTTGTTCTGATTTTGCTTTCAGTAAAGGTGCTATAAATTTTCTTATTTACTCTATATGGAAGCCGACTCAATTAATATTTATTTGTCTGAGGTTAATAGCTCACACAATCTCTGAAACGCCACAGTCCTCTTTGGTTGTGTTTTGGGAGAGGTGGAAAAAAAGATCCCAAACGTATCATTAAGCTCTGTTTGATAACTGAGGAATTGTTAGCATTTTCAACACTGTTTTCATTTCAGATTCTCACTAATGCTTTTTTTAGGGACAAATTTTCTCCTGGAAAACCTTCTTTCACCCTCATGAAAGCAAGTTGCTTTATCTTGGAAGAGAGCCAGCCTTTAAATGGAGTGAGAAACAAGTTCATCTCCCTCCACAAAGTCCCTCATCCTCTTCCTCTCTCTCTCTTCCCTCTCCCAACCATGCCCTGTGTTAAGCAGTGGGGTTGAAACTAGTCTTATAGACAATTTTTTCAGATTACAGTATTCTTCCTGCTTCCATTTATTGATCCTTCTAGCTGATAAATTATAGGAGTGTGGACTTTTAGCTTTTTGATTATTGGTTCCTTTTGATAGTTTACAAGGTAGAAGGCTGATGGCATCACAAGCTATGATTTTTATGACCATTTAGAATCTCAAAAGAAAGCGTTTCTAAGAAAAGAGAGAAGTGACAGAGGTACCTTCTATTTTTAAAGCAAAGCATGGGTCAAATTCTGCTTCCATTGAACTCTGTGGCACAGCTCCCACAGCTAGTGTTAAGAGGAAGATTGGGCCCAGGGGATGATGAAGCCAGTGATTATACAGCACATTATAATGAAGAAAAATTAAATCAAATGCAGCTGCTTTTATATAATTCAAAGACAGAAGTCAGTGTTTTCTTTAATTATTTTTGGTTTCTTTTCCCCTCTCCCCTCTCTGCACACTGATTTCTTGCCTACAAAGAAAAGCTTCAAAGAACATTAGCAAATCCAACCCTTTTATTTAAGTTTTGCTTTTTTACCCCCTTTTATATCCATAGAAAAAAAAAATTAAGAGAACTTTCTTCCACTTGACTGTGATGCAAAAAAATCCTGCTTATTAGTTCCTTTAGTGATGCCTTTGTGGTATTAGGGGACTCAAAACTTCTTTAAAGGGATACAAGCTGTTGCCTCAACCTCAGCTTTAGACAAGTTCCACCATCCTCTTCAGTCAAACAAAGATTTCAATGCCTATTCAGAGAGACTTGTTTTCAAAGTACAATCTACAAGCTGCTGTTTACTGGAGCCTAACCTAACTAAAAAAGGCAGATCAGAAACCCCCAGTGGGTTTGATAAAAAATTGCATAAACCAAGATCGAAAGTCACTGGTTTCTACTAAGTGGGAAAAATTCATCAAGTTAAGAAGAACAGGGCTTTAATGTAAACAGACACATTGCAAAGTGCAAAATACTGTATCTCTTCCAAGAGGGAAGACTTTAGCTGGAAAAATTAGAGCTTTTATTTAGTCATTGACATGATTCCACAGTTAAGGGCATTGTCTTATTGTTCAGGTGCTGATTCATCAAACTTCTGGAGCCCACATGAAACCTGAGCGTGTTTGTGGTTCCACTGAGTTCAACAGGGGCACAATCACTTGAATAAAGTGAGATATGTGAGTGTCTTTCTGAATCAGGGCCCTATGCCAATGACAAAACTTTCATTAACAAGATCTACCATCAAATAATTTCCACTAGAAGATAATGTTTGTCTTCCTTTCCTAAGTAGATTGATATTTGGTTCTGCATTTGAATATAAGCAGACATCATTATCAGCAGCAGGTCCTTGACAACCAGTGTTTGTGGAAACATTGCTGATATAACCCTGATAAATGTTCAGGTTTGTATAGTATTTTGACATTCTTTACATCCCTCAAGAAAAAACAATTGCAACCACAGAAGCAAATTCCCCACAGAGCTGGAAGAATAATGTATCTGATGCAACCCCACTATTTTTAATCATTTTTGAGATGTGTTCAGTTGCTCTAAGAGGATCTGAGGTTGTGACTAAGTAGATAATTTTACACAAAATGAGGTGCAAAACTTAACATGTGTATTTTAGAGAATCAATTTTTTTTTTATTTTTTTTTTTCGGGACAAGAGGTGAGATAAAACTGCCAAAGGGAATAAAAAAAAGAAAGAATGAGAAACAACTTTTTTTTTTTAATGAAATTGTTAGGGAAATGGCCCACTATCCGGTGGCGTACATTCATTTTACACATATAATGTACTTTGTCCTAGAAGAAATGTTCATAAAAGCCTCTCAATTCAGTCATTTGACAGATGAGATCTGTTCTTGATGTCAGTCACTGAGTTACATGTCTCTTCTTCTATTTTGCTGCTGTGATTCTTATTCCGTTTATCTTTGTGCCCACACAGTATATCAGTATAAATTTATATGTGTGTGTGCATATTCTATACATACAGACTATCTTTATTATGCAGATGATAGCAGTGTTAAGCTTGCTGCAGAGGGCATCTCTTTCATATTTCAGAGGAATGCTGGGCAAGGAGATCTATTCTTGAAGCCCACAATATTAGAATAAGAATGAAATAATTTTCATAGCCATGCAGTGGAGGAAAAAGCAGTAAAACTCTGCAAACAATGAACACAGAGCACTTATTTATGACATGCAGCAAAACAAAACCTTGTGCTGAAAATATTTAGAGCAACCTCAGCACTCAGGAATGGAGTTACTGGGGTTGGTTCAACACTGGCAGAGAGCAAAGTGGGTGGAAATCATTACTGTCCTCCATCCTGGCACGGGCTCCTTCTACTCATTGGTGCAAAGGAGCACAAACACATGCAGTGGAAACATGGAGCCAAGGTTCTGTGCAAAAGAGCAGATTCTTTGTGCTTTTTTAACATTTTCTACTGTTCTTTTTTGTGTTTTTAAATTGATGCTAGTGGTGCTAATGTTCTCAAATTAAAACCCACACATCCATTTTATGAGCTCAGGTTTCTGTTTTCTACTGCACACGTAAAAGAAAAGCTTATTAAGCAGGTTCTGTGACCTGTGAAATTACTGAAGTCTCTTTCTGAAGACTTTTAGTGTATGTTTCCACAGGCTGGACATTGACTGTTGTCTTCCATGGCCCCTCTGGCACCAAGTCATACTGAGGCCTTTCTCTAAGTCCAGACTAATCAGGACTTTCTCATTACTCAGACACTTATCTTTAAAGAATTCCTCAGGATTAAGTACATTCAGAGCTTCAATTCTTTAGATGAATTTTGTCTAAATCAATCACCAATATTTAAAAACCAAAAAACCCAGAGCATCTGAAGGATGTATGGACAGCAAACAGCCAATCAATTAATGTGATTGCCTCAGAATTTTTTTTTACAAAACCAAATTTTGGGTGTTTTTAACACAAAAAAACAATTTTATGCCTCTCTTATTAATATCTCCAGAAGTGAGGATTCATCTCACTTGGTTTTAGTTGCCTGTTTGGACACTTCTTTGGAAACTGTCATCTGGGAGGGTAGTCTGGATAACATTTAAATGTTGCTTCCAACTCTAAATTTTTTTTTTTCTCTAGTATGAATGGACATGGGAAGGGAGAAGGTGTCTTGAAATATATACCTCAAGCAAACACAAGCAACAGATCACATACATAACAGATGTACCTATAAGAAACTACCCAGAAATGATGCAATGTCAAACGTTTTCTGAGCCCTGGGCCCTAATTTTACCAAAAAGAGTGTCTGCTTCCACTTGTTGAAGCATAGTTGTTTTTGGATTGAATTCACAAATGTCTGCTGAAAATGCTGCACAAAATCTGCCTTTGGTTCTTTCAAACTATGCCTTATAATCCATCCTCAGAAAATCTAAAAAATCAAAGAATTGCAAATTGTGGTGCCTAATAGAACAACCCTTGGTTCAGATTGCACCTGTATACATACGAAAAGGCAGCAGGAAAAACAGCCTTGTTTTCATGGTAATTTTTTTCATTAAAAATAATCTGTTTAATTAATTAACAATGCATTTGTGAATGATTAAGTACAGAGAAAAGCTGTTGAGAAAGGATTTTAAAAGCTGCACTACTCTAAATCATTGCAGTGTAAGACTTACTTCTACAGAGATAATATATCCCCAAATGCCTTTGAAATTCTGCAATAAGTGAGAGGAATAGAAAATGAAGGGTTAGAGATACTGTAAGCAAACTGCTTCTTAACATCTATATCGAGGCAATACATTTTACCTCAGCACGTTAAAAATGCAAACAGAATCTTTAACTCCTAAGATCAATTGCAAGCACAGAGAAACTCTGGGTTTAGGAGAAGCATTCTGTCTTGTCAAGCTCACCTTATCATCATGGAAGAATAAACAGCATAATTATTCTCACCTTTTTGTTTGTTTTCTAATTGGATCATTTATTACTTTTGAGAAATTCAAGTCCACATCAGATTTATAGTATGAGGATTCTGAAATATTGCTTTGGTTATAGAAATGTCAAAGCTGGCAGGTAAGCTGTCTTGTTGCCTCAGGAGCCTTTTGCATGAGCAAAAATTATGGAAGAGGCCTTTAGAATTAAATAAGTTCAACATTTTGTTTCTGTGTTATGCATGGTTGAAAACTCTGTTCTTTTACCGATATTTGAGGTCCATTTATCAGCCTATGGTTTATAATGTTGCTGTGCCTGAATCAAACACACAAAGGATGGGATTGTAACTGTTCTGTTTCGCAGAATGGATTCTACTTCTGGGTTGGCTACAACAGGATTTGGGTGACCCTTAACACAATTTTTCTGGTTAGTTACCAAAAATCTACCAATGTGAACCATGACTGATCTTGAAATGGCTGCTCTGCATTCCTTGTAAATGCTGAAGTGCTCAGACTGTTTCTTATTTAGCAATGAATGAAGTTTGTGTTCTCTGCTGCTCAGCAACACAAGTTTCTGCTGTATCTTTCACTAAAATTGCAAGGCAAGGACTGAAACACCATTATCTCAAACGTGTGCCATAGGAAATTTAGTTTTACTATCTTTTAATTTCAAAAAGTTTACTCATGGGTTCATCACATCATTTTTCGAGTCAGTCCTAACAGACAGTACTTAGTATTTCCTCAGCTGTAGAATCAGAAAATCACAGAATCATAGGATGATTTGACCTTAGAGATCATCTAGGTTTCAATCCCCTGCCATGGGCAGGGACAGCTTCCACTAGACACGTTTGTTAAATCCCCTCCCAGCCTGGTCATGCATATCCTGCCAGTTAGGTATTTTGTGTGTTAAAAGGACTGATTTTCTCTGTTCAGCAAAAAATCTCAGACAAGGAGCTCAAGGCATTTGATCTAAATCTCACTTGAAGTCACTGGAGAAAAAAAAAAAACAGGTTTGAAATCAGCCACCAGCCGTGACATAAAGAAAATTCTGGCCACAACTGATGACGTGAGAATCTCCCATCAGCACAAAGAGGTGGTGCATGGAAGTGGCTTTCTGTCTGATAAGCTTTATCTCTACTCATGACAGGAAGAAGCAGTTGGGGAGGATGAGACTGTGTGTGCTCATGAACACTGTGCTGGTCCCCCTGGGTACCCTTTACAACCAGCAAAGAGAAATGGGTGCTTTTAGGATTTGGTTCATCTAACTTCATTTAGAGGCTAAATTAAAAAAAAAAAAAAAAAAAAAAAAAATTGACTAACAGTTGGAGAGCTCATTTGTCTTCTTAGTCTACACTGGAATAATTTGGAAGTCAGAATCCATGGAGGGGATGGCCAGAACACTCAGGCAGTTCAAACTCCCATGAACACTCAAATATTCCCTAAAACAGAGCTACATTGCAGGGGCCTGTTAAAATTGCAGAGATAAGGGAAAATAGAAATAAAAATAAAGTAGGAGGATTCTGATTCTTTTTCAAAAAACATTAACTTGGAGTTTTTTGCAAGACTGTTGCTTTAGAACTCATGATAAATCAGGAAGATTAGAACTTTATCTTCTTTTCTTCATTCATATATATGCAGTTCCTAAAGACTGTGAAATTTTATGAGATAACAAGCAAAGGAACCAAAACAGAAAGTAACTATTCATGTATATACCTCTCCTTAGAGTCTTTATTAAGATTACATTTTTAATGTGGTGAAGGAAAATGTAATCCAGTCCTTACATATAGGATTAATGAATTTTGTAATTTTCTTCTTTCTTATGACAAGAACAAATACTGTTCAAAAGTCGTTCAAGCTCAGTTTCTAGTGAGAAGAGGAAAACATACGAAAATTTCAGTTTCACTGAACTTAAGTAAAAACATTTAGTTGTTCCTTGTGACTTATTTCAGAAATTAGCTATTATTCAGCAAAAATGAGTTATTGTTCTGTATATTTGGTATAAAAATATTTTCCTGGTATAATGTGAAAATATTTCTGAGGAAAAATATCTCATCAGTCCAAGGTATACAGGACCATTTTTAATTAAGACATCAATTGCTATTAAGCATTAGGAATTGGGATTTTATCAGCGTGTTTCTCCTAAGAAAGCCCCATCCTAAACCTTCAAAAATAGAAAACAAAATTAAAAATACCACTAAACAACTCTAGAAAAAAAAAGTTGTGGAAAATACGTGAACAGCAAGAAAACAAATTAAAGATTAGCCACAAGGGGTTTTTGAGGGAATTATAACAAATATGGAGAGTTTGTCACATATCTCCATAGATAGTACAAAAAGCTAAGATGATCAGAGCAATCAGAGATAAAAACATAAGACAGCATGGCAAAAGTCCATAATTCCATGTGTTAAGATAAAATGCTGCAACGCTTTCTGTAAGTATGCAAAATATTTTTAAGTGAAGCATGACAGCAGAACTCCTCTGCCCCTGAGTATCTGGACAATATTGCAGGAGAGGCAGAAATTAATTCTGAAGTCCTGAACCTCTGTTGCTGCAAACACAAATATATACAACAGTAAATGCACATAAACAAATCATGTCTTTAAATAACAAGGGTTTTTTGTGTATATGTATTTATTCTTTTATTTTGACAGATCAAGGCCAAAGTTTTTTTGTTGTGGTCAGGAATCATAATCTAGAACAGAGCTTACTGCTGACGAGATTCATTAGTGTTTTATGTCACATTTAGATCCATGATAAGAAATCCCGCTAAATGTAACAAGATTGACTCTTTGCTTTCGCTTTTATTCAATTACTTGTCTAAATGACAAGCAAGAACCCTGAGCCCAGGTGGGACCTGATGCAGTTCAGTTACTAAAGCCAAAGATTAGTAGTAATATCACCTTGAGTTTAATCCTCTTTTTTTTTTTCCTGGTTCACAGTAACCTTAGGCAAAATGGATTCTTTTTCCTTTATTCACCTGCAAAACAACAGGTTGTAATAATTTTCAGCTGCCTCCCAGTTGCTCCCTCATAATTTTTCTTTTATGCATAATAAATACATTAAAAATGCTTTCAGATGATAACTGCAAAGAACAATAGTACAAAGTATTATCACCATTATGACCTGCAGAGCTTTGTCTAGCAATTGAACAAGCCCTTAAAGAAAGCTTGTGGAAGGCTTTTAATCAAATGACTTGATGTAAACTATCAATGATATCTGCTCTTGGAAACGAGATTATCCCAAGAGAGGATGTGACCCAAATCCTTTTCTTCTCAGGAATTTGAGCCTTATGGTGAATCTTTAGTATGTCATAGATTATTTAGAGCAGAGTGTGAAGCAGCGTGGCCTGGCTGAGCTGGGATTGCTCCAACACTGCCCAAAAGGTTGGTTCCCCATGAACAAAGAGTTGCACTTTGCCAGGCCACCCCCTGGAATTTTCTAGACAGACATGATGACAAATTTGTGCTCTGAAATGCTAACAAATCTGAGTACAGAGAAGAGTGACCAATTTGTGGCATGTGTCTGGCAGCCACGTTCTTCCCCTATGCAAATCAAACCACTCAAAGAGCAAAGCCCCTTCTGGTCCACTTGCTTACAGGAAGGAAAACCCAGCTTTTTACCGACATGGGTCGGAAAAAATGAAATATTCAAATTGCATCCAAAAAAAAAAAAAAATTGGCACTCGTTTTTACATAACTTCATTTAGCCCTTTTCAAAATATTCCTTTAAATAAGTCTTTCATTTTCTCAGCTTTTTTCCTGTATAATACATTTTTTTCTATCTTTTTCCATACTCGTCTTTTTTTGTAAACAGAGAGAAAACATTTATTAAACAAAGCAGACTTGAATTCATTTGAGATCTTGCTCTTTTTCTCATTACAAGCTGTGTTAAACAAAATTATTAAAGCATTTTCTTAATGTTTTTGAACTTACCTTAATTTTTCTTTTTCTCTCCACTAATGGGAAATGCTGTTACCCATTCTCGGTCCATCTGCCTAACAGAAACTAGCTTCTGACAATTAAAGTGCTAGCAAGTAAGTTCTTGAATGACATACCCCTATCTGAAGATTAATTTTTGCAATTCACGACTGATGAGATGCATTATTATCTGCAAACTTATCACCTCTCTTACCCAAGTTCCAGCTCAATCTGATCTTTGTTAAAGCTAAATGAGAACAAATGCAGTTCTTGAGAAAAATGGAAAAAGGTACAAAATGCAGTACATTTTGTTTAAATCATTTTGTAGAAACACTGTCTGTGGGTGTTACTATAGTTATGAATCATTTTATACCCAAACTTGAAACAAAACAAATAAAAAACCAGAAAAGACACTTGTTCTTAGAGAACAAACAGTACATCAAAATATTTCCCATCTTAGCACCGAAAAGGGCAAAAAAGTGGAGCTTCAAATGATTTGAAACTGCTAAATTATGATTAGGGAACATAGAGTCAAGCAAACTCTCACTGACATTTGGACAGGCGTTGTTTTCATTCTAAAGAAAATTCCTGCATTCAATCAATCTCCTTTGTGAGTAGTCACAAAAGCCTTCCACACCTTATATTCAAGAGTTTGTTCTAAGAAGACTAAAGATGATGGTTTATTTTGGGGGCTTGTGAGCACTTTCTGGGTGTGAGGAGGAGTGTTCACACAGCACCAACACGAAGGCTGCTCCAAAGGCACCGTTGTGACACAACAGCAGATTTGAGCACATCCATTGAGCAATGGAACAGGATCACCAGCCCAGCCCCAGTTATCATGATCCACGGTCAATCTCACAGTCCAAGCAACACACACATTATTTAGAATTTTTTTTTTGCCTCCTCTCCCAGCCTTGTATTTTGCAGTGGACGCCTTAACTTGCAGCTGGGAATTTTTGCCTTAATATGATGGCAGCTGAGAGGTCTGAATATCAGTTCCACATCTTAGAATTGTAGAATCATATAATTGCTTAGGTTGGAAAATGTCTTTAAGATAGAATCAAACCATTAGCCTACCACTTCCAAGAGTACCATGTTCCTAAGTGCCACATTTATCTGCATTTTAATGCTCTCAGGGATTGTGACCCCTACAGTTCCCTTCACAGCCGTTCCAATGCTTGACAACCCTTGTGGGAAAGAAATTTTTCTTAATGTCTAATCTAAACTGCTGGTACAACTTGAGGCCATTTCCTCTTGCTCTGTCCATCTTCTCTGGATCTAACTTGTAGGGTGGTTATTTCTACTCTTTTGGCATCTATTTTCCCTCCCTTCTTTCATCTGCCTGGTCAATTTAGGCTGCAACCTCTCTGAGCCTCTTTGTTTTTTTAGTGTGAGTTGCTGATTTCTAAAGAGCCTTTCAGTGTTATCACAGTAGAAAACAAATCATTATTTCCAGGAGACACTAGGGGTTGAAATCTGGTCTCATATGCCCTGATAAAAGCTGACACAGAGTCACCCATACCAAATGACATGTCACATTTGATTTGAGCTTCTTTTACTAAGCACTGTATTAGGACGATACTTTCTTCTGTCAAAAATTTTTTTCTGGTTTTGGATAGAGCAAAACCACCAGTTTCTGTGGTACAAGTACAGTCTCAGGAGATATGATTTCTATAGCTCTTCAACCCAACTGTCCTGGCCACAGAAAAAGGCTGGAATGAGCAAAACTTTAAAGTAAATAGTAGAAGGAATCTGAGGACTGCTCAGTGTTGAGGACGTCTAGATCACTTGCTGAAAAATTGAAGCCAAACTAAATCCAGGAGCTTTTACATGGGTTTCAGGGAGCTTTGGAGGAAGACCCCAAAGAGCTCTGATACTTAGTTCTAGTTTAATTCTTACCTCAATGTGAAGAAATCCTCTGTAACACATAAACCGCACTGCCAAGGGCAACAGTTTGTTTTTAAGATCACAGGGGAGTGAAAGGGCTGGGAGAGGAAGAGAAGCCTAAAACTTCTCAAAGACTCCTGCAATGACTTTTCCTTCCTGTTCTGTGCATTAATCTCTTTTGCTCAGATTAAAACCTCCAGTGTCTGAAAGACACCCACAACTGACACCTATTCCACTAGACTGAAAACCATTTAAAAATTATGCTGCACTGTGGGTTTTTTACAGTCAGACGGTGATCAAAGTGGAATAGATTTAAGACAAGGTTATTTACATTAAAAAAATTTGATCGCTTGTCTAACAGGAAAACATTGTTATGTCATTAAATGATAAGGAGTGTATATGGCACAAGGATATCTGTTCTTTTCATAACACTGAACACATTTCTTATCCTCCTGACATTACAGTAATTTAACTTTGCAAAGTTATATTCAGATGCTGCTAGTTTTAAATGCTCCTGTACATGCTTATACAATTCATATTATGATATCCATTCTCAAAATAACTGTCAAACCCTCCTGCTTTAAAGAAGACACAGTGTATTGACCTGAAACACTGTATGCTGCAGAACCAGACCAAGAAGGCTTTTAAAGAATATTAAAACAATGATGTGGATTATTATTTCCTTGCATGGTAGAATCGTCATTTATCAAAATCTCATTTAGCAAATTGCATTTCAAAAGAGAACCTGCACAGCACAGGACTGGGGACTTTGTTTGGTTGAGAAACAGGGTAGTTTGAAGTATTTTCTTCTTTTTTTTTTTTTTTTTTTTTTTTTTTTTTCATATTTCATGTCTAGGGACATGAGTGATGTCCCTGGATATCAGAAAAACGAACAATGCATTCAGTCCTGGTTCAACTTTGTTGGGAGGAAGTATACAAGGCTGAATCCTAAAAAGCAGCATTGTGTTCATGATCTATTCAGTAACTCTCAGGCTATGATTCATCTCCTTTGGGTTTCCCAGTCACTGAGTCACCTTGATCAGGACCCTGATTGCTGACATTTCCCCCTGTAGTCAGTGGGGAAAGAAAAGTTTATGGAGCTCTTATGGAGACTCATGGTAGGAAGCCTGAATCACCCTGAGGGGTGACATCAGCCAGCTGGAAGAACCCATGCCCAAGAGGCACGTTGCTGCAGACCACCCCCCCGGACATAAAATTCAGGAAGGGAAATAAATTTTTCTACTCCTTCCCTTGCTTGACAAGAGAATATGTTTGTTTTGTAAGGGCAAAGCAGAGAAATGGTTGCCATGTGCTGAGCAAAGACCGGGGAAGTGAAGCAGATGCACTTCAGAGAGCTCTTTCATGGCAGGAAAGGGAAATGGTTTAAAGATCATACAGCAGTACAGTAAGTTTTCTCACCTTTCACTTCAAAGGTTCACTCATCTTCTGTTCCATTTTGGGCAGTGGGATGAGTTTATGGGTTTATGCCATTTGCTGGGCCATATTTAAAATAGCCTTCCCATAGCAGACTATGCTGGCTAACGCCAACCATGGTCTGCAACCCACTTGCTGTAGTACTCTTGGCCAAGTTTTCTTAAGATGGTACAAAATACAGGAAACTTCTAAAACAGCCTGAGCTGAAGACAAAAATTAAAATAAGTACACTAATACTGTGGCAGGAGTGATTGAGCTCAGTGAAGATTTGAATAGGACGTTCAAATACCACCTCTATTCATTACAGTGATCTGACCAGGACCTTCAAATACAACCTCCATTAATTACAGTGACCAAAATCTGAGTGTTTGGGGGTCCTCAGTGGTGTTCCTCAGGGATCCATCTTGGGCTGGGTGCTGTTTAACACCTTTGTTGGCAGCACGGACAGTGGGATTGAATGCACTCTCAGCAGCTTTGCTGATGACACCAAACTGTGTGGTGCAGTTGACACACTCAAGGGAAGGAATGTCATCCCGAGGGACCTGTACAGGCTTGAGAGTTGGGGCCATGAAAAGTTCATGAAGTTCAACAAGGCCAAGTGCAATGTCCTGAGCCTGGGGTGGGGCAATCCCAAGCTCGAACACAGGCTGGGCAGAGAATGGACTGGGAGCAACTCAGAGGAGAAGGCCAGTGTGTTGGAAAGAAGCTGCCAGGGTTGGGACACACAGCTGAGCTGGGTTAATGACATTTTAAACATTCTTTCATTTTGAAAGGATCTAAGATACTTCTCCATTGCTGATTGGATGATAATTAAAGAATCTGGTAGATTCTACTCAACCTTACCAGACACATCAACTTCATTGGTCAACTTAAAAATCTAGGTATTGTCCCAAACAGTCAGGTGGGGGAAAAAAAGAAGGACCACTCTGAGTTCAATGCATGTACAGATGCTGAAGAATAGACAAGACTTGGAAAATTCCAGTTGTACACGATTAACTGAAATCTAGGGTACAATCAAATTTGCCATCCTCTTCTTTTCCTGTCTAATGACTGTAATGCATTTAGGGGAAAAAGCTAGATAAACATTCTCTGAATCCTATGTTCTTGGAAGTAATGTACACAGTCACATATCCATGCCATTTCAATGTTAGTTTTCCTGTCAAAATCACTACCTTCATCATTGTTGACCACAAATGCAGCAGTATGGGGTCACCTTGTGTTAAATACTGATAATTGATTGAGTTGCCTTTTCACTTCCTGGATTTATCCTCTGTAGGTAAACAAAGCAACACCAAAATGTTTAATAGGAAAATATTTTGCAGAGATTTTGACAAGCAGGGGGGTTACACATTGGTTTGAAATGCTCACAGAAGAATCAAGCTGAGCAAAAGTTCCCAGCCGTAGCTGAGGAGCAACACACTGGGCTCTGCCAGTGAGCAGTGCCAGGGTACTGGAGTGTGCACAGTGAATTGTCAAAAAAAAACCTTGGGAAAGGCAAAAGAAATAGGCTGGATTCTGCCCCAAGAACCACCAGGCCAAATTAATCAGAGACTGCTTGACAAGTCATGAAAGACAGATTCTGTGACAAGGAGGGAGGAAAAAAGTAATCAGAATCTGTCATTGTGCCAAATCAATCAGAATTTTTTAGACTGGATCGGGAAACTCACTTGTTAAAGTATGTTAAAAAAAAAAAAAAGTACCCCTGGGATGAAACTTTGGAATCCGTCAGTATGCTAATTCATTGGTCAAATGATAAAAATGGGGAAAGAAATCTGAATATAAGTCATGGCATTCAAATATGGGAATTAAGACTGAAATCTGATGCTCTGAAACTCATAAACATGGACATGTTTTAAGGTAAACACAGGGCTTATTTTCATGTTTATCAAACACCAAAAGAATGCACAGTAATGAGCTGCTGCTGTTGGACCTACAGCTTCAGGGAGCGGTGCTGATGATAAGAATTTTGATCAGCATATCTGCATCCAGTGCAAAATAAATATATACCTCTCCTAGTTTTACACAAAATCATAGAGTGATGTAGTTTCATACTGATTTGCTAGATATATTACAAAAAAAAAAAAAAAGTTTAAATAAACCTTTGTAATTCTGTTTCCTGAAACAGAAAAGTTGGAATATCTATTACTGAGAAGACAAAAATTGTAGCACTTCAGATTAAACTTTCAGAATTACCTCCATCTCAAAATTCAGTTTCCCTTCTACGACTCGTTTTGACAGTTCATACAACAAAAAAATAATATGAACCTTTTACAAATTCCTGCCATGCTTCCTATTCAAACTGCTGCCCTCTTAAACTATCTCAGACTGTAGGAAATACTGAAATGTTTCGGATGCAGTTGTTGTGTTTCTCCTAAATTGGATGCAACTGCTGAGTTCAGGCATATATGACTTTAGACTTAGTAGTCTGGTTTCCTTTAAACTTGATTTCTTTTGTAGATCTCATTGAGACTTTGGGAAAATTGTTTCAGTGCTTCCAGTCTTCCAGCTGCTTAGATTTGGAAAGATATAGAATAAAGTGAGATTAGGTTAATAAAAGAATCACAGGGAAATGGAAATAAAATAAAATTAAATAAATGAATAAATAAAAATGTTTAAAAAAGTAAATAAAATTTTATTTACATATATTTTAATAAAGATGTCTAGGAAATATACCTACGTTTTCATATTCCTTCAGCATTTTCCTGCACATTTTACTTTATAATTAGGTCACCACAACACTACATGAAAAGAAAAAGATGGTCCTCAACTTTAAAACATCCAAGCACATCCTCAACTTTCTGCATAAAATTACAGCCACATGAAGCCTTCAAAACAAATAAGGCTGCTTCCTAATATAAATGCACATAGGCATGTTCACAGGTCTGTGTTTCAAGGTTTGACTGTTAATCATTTTTTATTTGTCCTAATTACATTTTTAATTGAAACATACAAGAAAAAATGTGTTAGGTTCACTCTTGACTAATTCACACTCAATAATTTTAACATAAAAAAAAAATATAAAACCCCAAACATTTACCTTTCAGTTGAATCCAAGCATGGATAGTTCCAGCCCCTCAAATTTATTTTGAGAAAGTTATGAGTGTCTGAGAAGAAAGGGGAGGGAATAGGCTGGAACTGACTTATGAATGCCATATTGTGTAGCTAAATCCTGTTTCCCTCTGTTATTACAGAATGTTTCTCCTTCCCTGCAGATTAACAAATGAAGAAAAATATATACTAGAAAGATTCCAGTCATTCCAAACTATGTATTATAGACACTGCTTATGACTGCTTTGATCTTTTCAATTTCAAAATTGTAAGTCTATTAAAGGTTTAGGATACTAAGAATCAGGAGCTAATCTTACATTAAAGTGATTTGACTCACAATAGTGTAAAATGTTGATACATCCATATATGCTATTTATTTGGATGCCACACAAAGACCTCTTAAATTATGGGCTCACTTTTCAGTACCTTGAGGGAGCTCACCTGAGTCTGGTTCTTTCTTTCTGTAAAGAAGTCACAGCCTCAGACCTGAGAAAAACTCAGGAAAAAAACTTCATGAGATGCCCATGTCCATCACTCCCACTGCAGTTACCTTGTCCTGGTACAGAAACTCCATAGAAACAGAGAATAAAACCAACAAACTAAGCCAAATCAAAGCTAATATACAATGTTCTTGCTAAATTAATCTGTTATGTTCTTGCTAAATTAATCTGGTTTCTGTGTGCACAAGTGGTATCATGTGAGTATTAACAGTTTTTTGGTGCTCTGTTTAAAGTTCTTTATAAAGGACAGATCATCTATTCTGTCATCCATAAGATGAAAATGTCTCAGTTCATGTGCATGAAAAGTATTAACATGTCTGCAGAAATCACATAACTTGATTAATGATAACTTATTTGATAACAAATCATATAATTTGCTGTGGGTGTCAAAACCCTGATGTCACTCATTTGTCTTAATTGGACAGTGAAGTAATTTTCTGGAGATTCTGTTGTTTGGTTTTCACTGATGAATGGTGAACCTCATTGTTTTATGGCTTCAAGGTCCAGGATTTAGGATCTAAACACACAAGGTGTTAAGCAGACTTGATCTGATCCTAAAGTGACTTAAACACACTGTTAAGTGCTTTGCTGGGTTGCTCCCATATGAGTCAGCCCTTTCTAGGGACAAACCTTCAGTGTGAACTGGAGAAGAAGAAAAAATTTACTCTTCTGCTCCTGCATGCCACAGGTCCCAACTCCAACAGCTAACACACAATGAGTTAATAACAGCAGCTCAATTTCACTCTCTTTCCTCTGATGAGGTGTATCCATTGGGGTGATGAAAAGAAGATAAAGCTTTGAGATTTCCTAAATTTATCTTCTCGAGCAACCACAAAAATCTGTAGGGGTGAAGATGCCACAGTCATCATAGTGGAAAACTGGGCTTGTCCTCCCATGCAGAGGTAACAGTGAGAGAAACCCCAGTAAAACACCTCTCCCTGTGAAATCCACTCAACTTGCTTCCCCTGAGCAGCACACAGAAAAGGAGGCTTGAAAAATACCTGAAAATCCCACAGTGAAGCTGAAAATACCGTGACTTTCTTTATTATATTCTAATGTGTATGTTTGATAAGGAAGCCATTTTCTAATACTGCTTTAACTGATGATATTAAATATATGGGTAAACAGGGTGGTTTTGCTTGGTTGGTTTGGGGATTTTTTCAGTTTTAGAAGTATCAGAAAATGGTTGGTCTCTAATAAACCTCTTTATGATTGCCTGGTATGTGACAAATATTACATCATTGTGTCTTGAAGAGAGATTTCATCATTGTCAATTTTGTGTGATTATAAGACTAACAATCTTTAAGCATGACATGGGGTCTGAATATCTCTGCAATTCAGTTACTGCAATTTTTTAAGAAATAACACAATTATTACTATGTAACTTGATAAATACCTTTGTTTTACAGATTTGCAGTTTCAAATCATTCAGGAAAAGCTCCTCCTTTGCATTTTTCCTGACTAAATAAAAGCCTTATCCATTACCTGGCTTTGTTGCTAGTCTTTCAATGTCATAAACAAATAAATAATAATTTAATGTAACTCTGAAGCAATAGATATGGCATGTAAGGAATCAGTTTTTAGCTGTTAAAATCATAATGGCTAAAAGTGCTGTTTTGAATCCAAACCTGAAATTCTCAGTCTAAACAAGTATTGATCCTGGTAATGATGCTGTGCTAGAAAAACTTATTCCTTTATTTCATGTCTAGTGCTGCATGAATATTCCTGCTGTTCAAATAAATTAAAAATAAATAAATAAATCAAAAACAAACAAAAGCCAACAAAATTCACTTTGTCAATTTGTATTATTAACTTTCTTCTAAAAATCAGTATCTGAGCATCACATGCAGAGAAAAAACTGAAATTACCCAGAAACAGAGCTGCATAATATATATGAGGTTCAAATTGGAACATAACTGTACAGATTTTACAAAACAACTTACCTTTTGAAATCTACTTTAAAAAATATATTGTATTTAAATGGTCTGGAGGATTGTTGTTACAAAGATTGTGAGGTACTAGATTCATGCAAGAAGGTTCTAAAGGAATTACTTGATAGGAATGAGGAAATATAGTAGAGGGATTATTTTACTTTAGGGTTGTTAGGAAGTAGCAGAACTGTTTATATAAGAGTAAAATCTCCTTCCTCCAACTCCCACATCTGCAAACTGCAGGTCCCTCCAAGGTCTCAGTGGGACAAAGACATGGAAATATATTGCAGTTCTTTCCATGACCTGATAACTTTTTATAGAAAATTATTGGGAAATAAAAGATGGTTCTGAGATATATTTCATTGCTATGAGTTTCTAATCTAAAAAATTTTTGGAAAGATTATTTTTCCACTTTCTGCCTAGCTTTTAAAGCCAGTGATATTTTCATATCTTTTTTCAACATTCCAATTTTTTTAATGGAAATCTTCAGCCAAATTTTTTCAGATGCCTTCCTTATTACTAAAAAAAAAATTATATCTAAAGCAAAACAAATTAAAAGTTGAATTGCAATATAAAAATAAGTAAGCAAAGAATTCTAAGCTAAAACCTGATTCAAAATTTTCAGAATGTTAGAAAAAGAGGAAGTGCCAATGTAACAAAACTTTGTGATTAATCTGCCTTTGTACCTGAGCTGTTGCAGAGGTGAGGGGGTTCCCTTCACAGGGTGGGAGATGAACATCCAGTGCTTTGTCTATTGGATGACTCAGATAAATTGTAGGTCACTACAATAACGCAGAATTCACAATATCATAACATCATGCAATCATATAATATCCTGAGTTTGAAGAGATACACAAAGATCATTAACCCCCCACTCCTGGGGACTATTTGGTCTCCAAGGTCCATTCCAAACCCTTAACATTCTATGGTTACTCCTGAATTCTTGCAGTAGAGTACCCTAAGACGAAAATATGTTGCACACACACACACACAAGCTAAGACAGTAATTCATTACATACTTTTAACAGGAATTTTTACAAGTAAAATACAGATTCAAAACATTCTCTATTTCATCTCTGAGTCTGATGAGTTTAGCTTTTGGGGAGAAGTATAGCTGGCATTGGAGGTGGGTTGCTGCAGTCAAGCTCTGTATCTGCAGTTCCTTGCAAAGGCATCCTTATGATGGTGTGGGGTCAGGCATCACTTCCAATAACCTATATATGACACCAGCAGATATTGTTTCTTTTCCAAATTTCAGCTCCAGTCCTGACCTACCTATACATTCAAGTATAAAACTTTTTGAAATGACTCCTAGAAACCGCAGGTTATGACCTAAAGATTCCACTCACTTCTAATAAAAATGAAAACACCAACCCAGCAACAGCTGCTGTTAACAAGTTTCAGATGCCCGGCTTGCAGCTCTGCAAGGGAGTAGATCTGATTTAGACTAATGGCAGCAGTTTTCCTTGTAAAACAACATCAACAGAACTTTTCTCAGAGCCCTGGTGGTTTTCACAGTCACATGCCCGTGATCCTAGGATTTTTGGTGTTTTTGGTTTTTTTTTACTTTTTTTTCCCCAAAAAGTTTAGCTACAGTTAAGATTCGTCAAAAAAGAGATAAAACTCCAAAGAATCCATTTAAGTTATATACAAAATTCAGTAACTCCTGAATAATGGAAGCGTCATAAAGCTCACAGTAGAGGCTGAAGAGTTTGGATGAGTGAAAATATCAGGAAAAAACTAGCATAGAGATATGGTTTTGAGGTAAAACTTTTCTGAGAAGATTTCAATCCCAGGCTGAGTTGTGTCACCTCCCTGGTGAGGTACTGTTGTGTTACTGCTCTCTCCCTGTAGGCAGAATCCTGTGAGGAGATCCCAGCCTGATCCAAGGTGAACCTGCTGCCACATCTCATCTAATGAATTCTCTAATGAAATTTTTAGCTTCTAAACTTTCAACTACAAAGTAGAATGGAAATAAAAAATAAAAAATAAAAAAAATCTAGCCTTGCTGGGCAACTAAGATAAAACAATTTGAGAACAAACTTTGTCCCCTTGTTAACATGTCCTTTCCAGTCAAATTCTTTTCCCTCTGCTACCCAGCTGCAGGCTCTTTATTACACCACTTGTTACCTTCTGTGTGGCCATTGCTGTCCAGGGAAATGATGAAAAATTAATAAAATATTTTATTGTATTGTAAATAGTTTTGCATTCCCTGACAGTGATGAAACATTTTGTGCCTGGGTGTACATGGTATATTTTCAACAGAGTAATGGCTGTATGAAAGAGTTTATATAGGACCTCAAGAAGGACATCTCTCCCCAGAGACTGGCAACTTCTCGCTGACTGGCAGTGTGAAGGGTCTGAGTCCAAATTCTGCTTGAATTTAGATTTTTATTGCTGATTTGAGATAAGGATTGGGACTGCAACTTTTCAGAGAACCTTTGAAGGCCCAGGTGATCCTGTCTACTTGCCCATGGAAAAGCAGTTCTATTTTGTATTTCTGAACAACCCCAACTCTCTCAGACTGCCTTCATAGCAGAGGTGCTCCAGCCTTGTGACCAGCTTGAATCACAAGTTCTCCTCCAGACTTGTGCCAACAGGTTTCTGATGTTGGGGGCCCAGAGCTGGACACAGCACTTCAGGTGGGGTCCCACAGGAAAGGAGTAGAGGGGGGGGAAGCCCTCTCCCTTGACTTGCTGCTCATGACTCTTTTAGTGCAACTATCCTCGTGGATTATGAATTGGAGCATGATCAAGAACTTATTCTTTTATGGGTTACACTGCAGTGGGGGTGTAGAAATGTTATACTAGTGTGTAGATTGCAGAATAACATGAAAAAATCTTAAGAGTATCATAAGAAAATAAGTATTTCAGTTAAAACACAGAGCTACTGGATATTTTTCATATTCCATACTTCCCTAAAATACACAGCAAACAGAGTTCTGCATACCCACTGCTTTGGTGAATGAGGACATTTCTGAAGGTCTGAGTCACTTTCATGCTGTCTGATGTCTGGGGGTGGCTCACAGGCCATGCTTTGCTCTGGTTTTTGCTTGGTTCAGATCAGCCCTGCTGAACCTGTCCCAGAGGGTTTCAGAATCATTCATGATCCCAAACCTTCAAAGCTGAACAGTGAATGAAAGTTGAACTCATTCAAGAACACCCTTGAAAGGGAAAGTTTGATGACAATTTAGCATTTTTGAATTTTTCCAAGGAAAGGATGAAGCTCTCTTCTCCTTACCCTGCCTGAGACTAACAGAATAAATTTAGTAAAAGAATAAATTAATTCTCTGAGCTCCCTCCTTCAACATTCTTTCTTTCTCTTGAGTACTGGTTTGCTCTGAAACATGCAATATGCTTACCATGTTTTAACATAAATCTTTCTTATTAAAAGCAACTTTTGCCATCTATAAGAGATCTTGTTAATGACAACATAATCCCAGCTCTAGTAATGAGTCACTTGGGTCATGAGACAGGCAGCTTCAGAGTGTGATTCCTCCCAGTTTGAGAAAAATGGTCCAAAATAGATAGGTTGACATCTTTGGAAATGCCTGTGCTTGTGCAACAATATTCAAATCTCTTTTCCTCAGTTAAGCCATTTTAACTCTGGAATTATTATGCTGCTTTGCTTCACAAGACTGTCACTCACATCATCCACAAACTGCTTTGAAGGTAGAAAGTGTTGTTATGACTCAGAACTGTGGCCTCCTTGTAACAACAATGGATACCAATTTTGGTTGAAGTGCTAAATAGGAAATAAAGACATAAGCAAAGTTTGCAATAGGCTGTAAACATCAAGTGCCCTCCATTAGATAGGTAATATTTTTTTCTTCACCCTTGTGTAAAACTGCAAATATACATACCTGAAAACAATGTACCATTTTAGCAGTGAACTTACATAATGTATTTTCAAGAATAATTTTGTATCTGCTTACAGCTCAAGATTAAAATTGAAACTTACTTCTTTATAGAAAATGGTTTTATAATCTTAGACTTTACACTGCAAGACAACAGTTTGGTATTGAAAGGTCAAACTGTCCACTGAACTGCTTCCCATTTTCAATTGTTTCAGACCATTTTTAGCTCAAATTTAGAATTACATCACAGAAATAAAAATTCTTGGAGAAACAGTTGCTTTTCAAGCAGTTGTATTGAAATCAGGTGTTTTGAGAAAAACTGCATCCAGTGACAGTATCAAAGTACAAGGAGTTAATACAGATCATTTTATATAGAGCTAGAGGGAAAAATGGACTTTAAAAGAGAGAAACAGAGAAATTATAAATCTAGAAAGAAAGAAAGAGTAAGGAAGAAAGAAATATAGTATTATCTCATTTACAAACTAACAAAGGAAACCTACACCAAAGGTCACTTTTAATTATCTTGTTGTTGTCGAAAGAGGGAGAGTTATGGAAAAAATGAACCAGAGAACTCTCAAATCACAGAATCACAGACTTATAAAATTACAGAGTTCTCTGGGTCAGAAGAAACATTCCAGCCCTCCTACCATCAACAGTGACAGCTTTCTCTATCCCAGGTTGCTCCAAGCCCTGCCCAACCTAGCCTTAGGCACTTCCAGGGATAGGACATCCAGAGCTTCTTTGGGACACCTGCTCCTGTTCCTTCCAATTCTCATTGCAAAGAATTTGTTCAATTTGTTTGACCTAAATCTACCCTCATTTCAGCTTAAAACCCTTGCCCCTTCTAGCACTGCAAGCCTCTGTAAAAGTCTCATCACCCCCTTTTGGATATTGAGAGCTTGTTATAAGGTCTCCTAGAGCCTTCACTTCTCCATGCTGAGTACTTGATCACAACCAGCTTTGGTTTTGAACAGAAATAATGAAAACTTGAAGAGCAAAGGAGATTTAATTCAGTATTTTTGAGAGTTTCTTCAGGCTTTGGGAAAATTCAAATTTGTCACAAAGACAAATACCCCCTCCTCCTCACTTTTGTTTAAAGGAAGATTAAGGTGGCAATATTTGTCTGTCTTTATTTCTGTATGAACGATTCATAGTAATGTGTATACAAAGCAAATTCAGATGATGTGGGAATGAAAATGCATGTTCTTACTAAAGGAGTGAAAAAATCAATCACATTTGGCATCAGCATTTGTAGACAGGAGCACAGATAGAAAGAGGTGGGCGGCCTTGTGGTAACAAGAGGGGGGAAAACTAAATTCTAAGAAATAAGAAGGGGTTAGCAGCTATATGGAAAAAGGGTTATTTTTAGATTTAAGGAGCACATAGTGTTAATATGAATGTTTAAGCCTTGAGCTTTGCTTTGCTGCAAAAGGTCAAGTTCTCAAATCCCATTTTTCAGACTGACTTCTTATGTACATAAAAGGTTGTAATAATATAAGAAAGACAATATTAATTCAGGTGCAATAATTTAATTTGTTATGTAGGGTTAAATTGAATTTTGTTGTTTTAACTCCATTAATTCCATATTAATGCAAACCATTGCATTAAGGTGTGTGATACATAGGCAAATTCCATTAAGGTGTGTGATACATAGGCAAAAAGCAGGACAAGAAATCTTTTCTTCACCATCCATTCCTGACATTTTACTCTAAAATTGATGCATCATTCCACACCCCCTACCACTGATTTACCTGTTTTCAGACTGGTCTGTGCCAGCCATTAGGAGGGGCGTGGGGATGTGGGGAGGGGGCAAGAAGAAGAAAACTCTCAGTAGGCCCCAGTTATAAGCTCTCTCCTCTTTCAGGACAGATGACTGATTTCCTAAAGTACCTCTGTGGCACAGGGAGAGTTGTTCATTCAGTTTAATCAATGAGCCCTACCCTACCAGAGGGAAGGACAGTCACAACATCCTATTTACAGTACTTTCAGGGGACACAATGTGACAAGCACTCTGGGCAGAGATAGAATTGTAGAATTATGGAATCATTAAAGTTGGAGAAGACCTTCAAGATTATTGAGCCCAACTGCCAACTCAGCAGCACCATCAAGTTCACCCCTGAACCACATCCTCAAGTGCCATAACCATGTTTGTTAAACATTCCAGGGATGGTGACTCAGTAGAGTAGTAGTAATTGGGGCAGCCCATTCCAATGTTTTACAATCCTTTCCATGAAAAAGTTTTTCTTAATAGCCAATCTAAACCTCACCTGATGTAGCTCGAGGCCTTTTACTCTCATCCTGTCATTTATCACATGGGAGAAGAGACTGACCTGCACCTCACTACAGCCTTCTTTCAGGGAGTTGTAGAACATAATGTTTCCCCTCAGCCTCCTTTTCTCTGGGCTAAATGACTGCAACTCCCTCAGCTGCTCCTCATCAGATATAGGGGAACAAGGACCCTCAGTGCTGGAAAAAAAGCCAAAAATATCCCCACATAGAGATACACTTTGGGCTAATAATCCTATTTCAGAAATATCCCTGCTGTAAGGACACCTGTAATCATTACCTCAGTCACAAGCAGGGGTTTGTATTGCTCAGAGGGTAACCACAACACTAAGATGTGCCCAGTTTTTTTGCTTATACCAAGCTTTGCAGATAATATTGCACAGACTGTATGGACCAAATTGTAGGACCTGGGTTCCATTGGCCAGTCTGTGAAATGGAGGTACCCAGTGCAGAAAAGTAGAACTTTAACTGCAGCGGATGGAGCTGATGCTTTGGGAAGGCTGACCTGGAACAGAGACTGGACAGAGCTAGAGAATAAATTAGATATTTATTGAAAGGCCTCTAGGACACACCCTGGGCAGGACAGGGCTTGGCCAGGGCTACACCCAAGGTGGACTTAAAGTGGTCACAAAATGGACAACCGGTCACGAGGTCTCACACTTTTATAAGTTTGGGTATGTTTGCATACTGGAATTCAATTGTCAATTACAGCTTCAGGTTGTGAGGTCCATCCTTCTTGTTTCTCTCTTCAGCCACCGTTGTTTACGCTTTTGGGCCTGAGACTTTTATTGGTTGTCCTTGGTCTCCAGCAGGAAAAGGATTTGTTTTGTCTCCCTACTCTGTGCAGAGCTGAGTGACACTGACTGTGAGGCTCAGAGCTGCACCCCTGGGCAGCACAGAATCTGAAAAACATGAAAGCTCAAACTTAAGGCATCAGAGCCGTGGGTGATATCAGTATGAATTAGTTGGCAGTGTTACTCCCACCACACTGAATCCTCACCACAACACTGCAATGTTTCTGTTTCACATGTGGGGACACATGAACAGCTTTTTCCTATGAAATGGTAGTGAAAGAGATGTGGGTGATCAAGCTGACCTAGGAGAGTTGAGCTCTTCCATTCTAACTTAAGTCATATTTGGTGTTGACTTTAAGAGAGAGAGTCACAGAGATATTTAATTCCATCCGAAAATGCTAAAATTAATCATGCTCATGAGATGCCTGTTCCTGACCTTTGCATTGATAGAGAGCCTATCATTCACTTACTTACACTAGACATCAAATGAAATTAAATCTTTACAAAATAGAATAAAAATAAACCAATAAAGGGATTTGGATAGGCAAAAAAAAAAAAAAATTTGGGAAAAAAAAATTAGGAATTTTAAGGTGTCACATCAGTTGCTTCTCACAAAGGAAGACCGTGCCATTCACAAGCACACCTCAGGCTTTGTCTGGAGCATTATGAACAAGGCTGATTATGAATCTACAAGAAAATTAGTTTTAAATAGAAGAGCAAAGCTGAAAGGGGGCATAAGTCTGGGAATGAGCACAGTGCTCTACAAATATATGTGGGAGGCAAATGCAAAAGAGAGAGAGTATAAACCACAATGTTATCATGAATAAGGATGATATAAAATGTCCATTTGCACATTTAGCCTGGAAATAAGGATATGATCATATGTTTTAGCAAGTGGCTGACCTATATAAAGCAGGATTCGCCATCCAATTCCATGTGTCTGTGATACACCCTGTGCAATCTCCTTAGCTATTCATGTCTCATTATACATGACACATCCTTCTTGATTCACATTAGCCACAGAATGCTGGTTTTTGCTGACTGCATCTTTCTCTTAAAAGACATTAAAAGAGGGTGAGGGGAGTGAGAAGAAAACCCTTAACTGTGAAAGAAGGAAAAGAGAAAAAGAAGCTTAGTGCAATGTGTGCATGTGTGTACTCATTTGCAGATGTCCTTAAAACTAAACACAGTGTAAAATATATATCCAGAAATTGATTAAAATCTCTGTCTGGAACTAAAATTTTTATTTATTTATTTTTAATCTGTCGCACAGCTCCTAGCAGATTTGAGATTTCTTAGCTTATAAATTATCTCAGAAAATTCAGTGAACACTGAGACAAAATTTAGCATTTGCAACATGGCCTGGTAGCAACCTTGCTGAAGAGTGCCCTCAGATGTGTTCGTAGAAGAAATTTGCCTCTTCCTCAAACACAGAACAGGTAGATGCTGGGCAAGGTCTCAGGAAGAGTTCATTTCTTAGGCTCAATGGCTCCAGCTTGGGACAAGGTATTGAATTTCTAGGCCACAGAGACTGAGCACTTAGTCTTTGACCTAGTGACTAATCCAGTTACTCCTTGGAAGAACATCCCACCCAGAGGCATATCTTGAAAGGCAGAGTCCATGCTAATCAGTGCAATAGCATGACCTACATCCTACCACAAAAATCCATGTATGTGAAGTATCCCTGTGAGGCCTGGGGCAATCCAGAGGTTAAAATAAGAAACATATTTACTTAATAGTTAGCTAAAGCCTTACCAAAAGCTCTTATAATTATAAAAGCTCCCAACCTCTTTTCCATCCCCCTTTCTTCCTTCTTCCTCTGAAATACAAAGAGAACACACACCAAACTTCTGACTGGAAAGGCATCCAGTCAGATCTTTTCGGGTTATGTCATGAGATAAAAAAGGTCAGAAAGCACAAGGAAAAATTAATCAAAAGACCTAGTGAGAAGCCAATCAAATTTCATCAGCAGAGGGACAACAGAGCAGAGGCTTTTGCAGATGTGATTAAGGAACAGCAACAGTAACTTTCCAGAGCAGGATAGGAGTCCAGATCTTCTTCAGTTGACTCTGGTGACAAGATGCATGTCTGGGTGAGGGGAGCAAGGGTCAAACAAACAGGTATTGCTCAAAGGCAAATGCCACACAAACTGCTCCTGTTGATAGATAGACCCAGCTCTGTTTTTTCCCCGTAGACTGGCTTTGAATTGCAGTATTTTATCAAGAAGACAAGTCTTAGTTGCTGAACCTACAGAGGAAGCACATGGAACACCTTTTTCTCAACAGGCATGGTGTATTTTAAAAGAAAAATATGTAAAAAAATAAAATAAAAAACACCTGCAAAAGACTAAGATTTTTGCTGTTCCCAACACGTAGTAGTAGTAGTTGGAGAAGGTGCATCCTAGGACTTGCTCCAGACACCAGGGTGCTCATCTCATGCTGTGCCAAATATTTCTCCCAAAAAATCCAGCATCCCCACTGACTGCACTTATGGGAAGATTTTCAAGAGCTCCAGTTATGTATGAGTTAATATTAGGCTTCCCTGCCTCCAAACTGGAGCACACAAAGAACTTTATTCTTTTACCATTCCTGAAAGACAGGAGGGGCAGTGTTTTTGTGATGAGATTGAAGATGTGGAGAAATATACCAAAAATTTGTTACCAAAATGTGAAACCAAACCCACAGCCAAGATAGTACTCTTCCTTATTCTTTTCCTTGACTTTGCTCCATTATGATCTCCAAATATAACCTAATCCTAAAATACACAACCCATATGGTAACAAACTACAGCTGTGTATTTTTTACATATCCACATATATAAATAAATCATTAAAATTTATGCAAATATTTACTGCATCAAAGCATGATTTTGGTGCCTGAAAGGGAACTACACTCTGTGCATCAGCACTTTCTTTTTTGTTTTTATATAATGGACATATTTCTTCCTTTGTCCATCTGTGGAAAAGTTAATGGAGCTAAGGCTGAACAGGGAAGAGTTAAAAACATTTATGACACTGACCCTGGGAAATTAAAATCACAAGCAAAGTATATCATCATTGGATTAAGACTGGGTAAATGGCAA
Organism: Cettia cetti; assembly: GCA_013401135.1. Taxonomy (NCBI): domain Eukaryota; kingdom Metazoa; phylum Chordata; class Aves; order Passeriformes; family Sylviidae; genus Cettia; species Cettia cetti. The sequence continues at coordinate 52,199 of VZUI01041464.1, read as the reverse complement.
CTCCCTTTAAATCTGGTGTTCATTATCAAAACAATATTTCAAGAAAGGAAACAATAAGCAGAGGTCCAAAATATCTAGAAAAAAAAAGGTAGGGAAAAAAAGGAAACAGACTTTAGATGTTTTCAATGCCTTGTGGAGTAAAGCAAGCAAACAAACAATAAAAATAAACAAGAAATTATCAAAAGAAATCTAAACCTTGAATTATTGTACTTTGTCATCCTTGTCTTCAACTGCTTATGTGCCTCACTTGTTCTCTTTTTCATGGAACATCTCATGCCTTTATCACTTTTGATATAAAACAGTCTTCTCCAGAGGACATGAAAATTATGAACATTTCAAAAAAATTCCAGTTTTTAAGTGACTCTGCTGATTTTATCTTACATATTGAAGAAATTTTTTTCTTTTTTTTTTCTTTTTTTTTTTCCTTTTAATATCAGAAGACAGTAGATAAGTAGAGAACAGTCATGGGAAAGAAAGCAATTGAATTGGTGGATGCCCAATCCCTGCAAATGTTTAAGTGCAGGTTGGAAGGGGCTTTGAGCAACCTGGTCTAGTGAAAGGTGTCCCTGCCCATGGCAGGGGGCTTGAGCTGGGTGGCCTTTATGATCCCTTCCAACCCAAACTATGATTCCATGAATTCTGTGGAAGGAGGAGAATTGCAGGGAGGCAGATGGGCATTGCCTGGCAAAGCCCTCTTACTGCAGTAGAAGCATTTACATGTCAAGCAGACTTCCAAGAATTTATTTGGACCACGATCTGAGGTCAGGGTGTGTATAAAACCCCACTGGAATCAGCAGGAATTCATCCATTGATTCCAACTGTTGATGAAACCTAAATCCATCATGCTTCAAAACATGAACACAAAGGTACCCATAAATATTTCCAGACTTGAAGTCCATCCTGTAGTTCACACATAAAACTTTGAGGGTTTTCATCCATGCTGAGTCCTTTGGCATGCTGTGGTATGAATTGACAGCTAAACCTCTCCTCCCTCTTCCTGAGAACAAAGATTTTCCTGTAATTCTAATACATCTTTTGTCATTTGACATTATTTCAGGTGACTTCTCTGCTATTCAATCATGTGAGATAGCCAGGAAGATAAATGCTTTTGGGGACAGCTAAGAACAATACAGCAGTATTTTAATGTGTCCTGGGTTTCTCTCTTTTTCTTTCTTGGGTTTTTATTTTCCCTAATTTTAATTCCCCCCTTTAAAGTTTACCTGACAACGACATTTATTTCATGTTGCAGTTGTTGCAGGTTAACACTATTGTTTTATCAGGGAACATTTATCTTCAGGAAGAAAGTTATCCTAATACAGGGCCTATCTTATCCAAGGGCAAATAGAAAGGGGAACATTTCCAGAGGGTAATGTTAATGTTCCTAATGCTATAAAAATAAATGGAATCTGATTAACACCACTATGAAGAAATAAGTCATAGCTTGTATATAAAATATAGTTGCCTTGATTGGAAGCATTATTTTTGTCAGTTTGAGGCAGTGCGTTAAAAGATGTGATGGCACTAAAAACATGAAAAATATCTTAGTGCTTTGGAATTACAAACAGAGTTTGAAATCTATAAAAAAAGAGAGCTTTTAAAGTATAAAGCTTTTCTCCAGTGAGACGGAAGCAACACACTGCACATCTTTCCTTAGGTTTCTGACATGGGAAGTTACACTTGCGCTTTGGGGAAATTAGGTTGTATGGAAATGGGAACTTTGGGCAGTTGATTGATTCCTCATTGTTGATTCATCCATTTGCCTCCTCCAAATGCCACTATATTTTAGAGCAGTCTCTGATACACTCCAAGATGTTTGGTTTTGGTTGGGGTTTTTTGGGGTTTTTTTGTTGTTTTTTTTTTTTTTATTATGTTATCTCATGGAATTTCTGAGTCGAGTGATAAGAACTGAGAGGCAGTGCACATACCCTTCATCTTCCTCATCTCTGCAGGGGGCAGAAAGCCCAAAGGTGAACATTTGGATCTGACAGACTCTTGTTAAATTAGGATGAACTTCTAACCAGAGACAAAAATCTAAGATATGAAATCAACCAGGGACAGCAGGTCTGTCAGGAGAATTGCCACCTTGGGAGCAGATCCCAGTGTCTGTTATCCTGCTGATTGAAGAATGGCAGGACAAAGGAGAATGAAAGTCACAGGTCATGCTCAAGCACCCACTTTCTGGAGACTTCAGGTGGAGGGCTCCAGAGAAGTAAAAACTAGCAATGACCAACCAAAGGAACAACCAAAGTAATGACCAGGATGGCAAGAAATTTGATCTGCTGGTGAGACTCTCCCAACTTTATCCATCATAACTAAATTTCAGAAAGGAAAAAAACCTATACCCAAAAACTGAACAGCCATCACCAAGCAGGAACAAAAATGATAATTCTTCTTCAGAACACCAAGATCATGTTTCTTACCTTTTTCTCTTGCCCTCTGTTTTAGAGCACTCTAAGGGGGAAAATAAACAAGAGGAGTTGAGATGTGTGCACACCTGCAGGGTGATGATCTTATTGGCATCTCAGAGGCATGGTGGAGTGTTGGAATGGAAGGATGCAGGCTCTTTAGGAAGGATGGGCAAGTGAGATGAGGAGGTGGTGTTGCCTTCTCTGTCAGTGACCAGCTGGAGCTTGTGGAGCTCCACCTGGCAGAGATGAGGAGCCAACCAAGAGCTCATGGGAGGGAAGGGACTTGGAAATAAAGTCATCATTAAAGTTCCTGGACATCAGAAGCTTCCAGGCCATCTGAGAGAAATTTCAGCAAGCACAAAACTGAAATTTTCATATCAGATCCAGATGCAGTTCTTAGATGCAGAACAACTCAGATGACTTTTGCTTGAAATAAGCTGAGACATTCTTCACTTCTGAGCTGGCAGCATAAAAGTAATTTTGTCCTTCTACTGCATCTTGCTGTTAGTTGATAATCATTAATAGGAACCCTAAGAAGAATTACACAGGAATCAATAAAATGTTCCTGTTGTATCTTGTAATATCAATTTCAGGATACAACATTTTGAGGTAAGCTGGGTGGGATCCCAAAGTTCTCTATTAAGGAGATTTGTGTTGTGAATTATTTAAATTTTGTAAATGATGTAAACACGAAAGAATCCTCTCTTTTTCTGTCCCCTGAAGCAAGTAAATTCATGGGCCAGGTTCTGGTTTTTATATCCCATAACCAGCCCTGTGGTTCCTGTTGTGGAACTAACTAGGATTGAAGATTTTGTATTAACTGACACTATGAGAAAGAAAAGATGGACACAGCCACAGGGATATGGCCAATGAGTCAGTCACCTGCTTTGGATCTAGGATGTATGTCTTGCAAAAAGGAAGATTCCCTTAACCTGGATTTCCTATATGTTCAACAAAAAGAAATGAGGTGCTTTGAAAACCTTCAGAGGCTTTCTACATTCAGAGGCAGGTCTCTTAAGGATTTTAAAAACCTGCAACAGATAAATGAGATCAACCTTTGAAAAGATTCAGGGGTTTGTACCTCACCACATTGTACAGAGAAATATTGTAGTAAGTCCCAAAAGTGTCAATATTCCTAAAATATGCAATGAGGAAGACAATGTCCAACACTGCATGAACATCTGCAGACTGGAAATGAGAAGGTACATTTTCAAATCAGATTTACAAGTGCAGGAGATTCTGGTTTTCTGCAAAACTGTTGAAGTTCAATGAAATTCATGTCATCATCAAAATTAGAAAAGACAGATTTTTCACTTGCAAAGAAAATTCACTTAAAGGGAAATTAAAATTTTCATGCAAATATATGCCTCATCTTAGAAAGGGATAGTATTTAAAATAAAGGTTTTCCTTCTCCAGTTGCCTGGTGTACAGGAAACATTTGCAGTGGCAGAAAATTTACCTTTAACTCCCTGCTCCGTGTATCCAGACCAGAATGCAGATATTCTGAGTGTCCTATCCAATAGGTCCCTGGTTTTACATCAAAAAAACTGCTGTGAACTTCCAGTGAAAATTCTGCAAACTTCCAGTGAAAATTCTGCATATCCTGGTAATCACATTTTTTTTGTTGACATAAACCATTTCAGTCCATCTGAAACAAAGAAACTAAAGGAGTTTAGGACCTGTTTCTGCTTCATTTGTTTAACCCCCCTGTGTCTCTATATCATAATGACAAAGTTATCCAATGCTCCCTTCATGAGCAGATCTTGAGTGAAATATAAAATCTTTATATCAAGGATTTTATAACTTAGACAGGAATGATATAAATTTGTTTATAGAAATGAGAATAATTTTAGCAGTATAAGGTATCTTTACGTGGCAGCCCTTTGCTAGAAGGAATCACAGTTTAAATGATGCTAATTGAGAAAAGTTATTTCCCTGTGAAAAGAGAAAAAGACACCTATTCTCTAAGGAAGACATACTGCTTCATCTTTATTTATTGAATTTGTATGCTCTTTGGCACATCTTGGGACTCCAGAATTAAGCTGAATTAAACTTGCAGGTCTGTGGGGTTTGAAGCATAAACCACAGGGAGGACACTCCCACTTCTGGAAAAAGGCTGCAGTTTCCCCAGTAAATCCACACAAGCATTCAGCTGCAGTGAGGAGAAGAAAAGTTATGAATGGAGCCAAGGGAAAAGTTTCAAAAACTGAGATACTGAAAGCTCTGAGGAAAGATTGGCTTTTGTTTCACATCTGTCCCTGTTGCCACAAAGTACACAAGATAAATTGTTTTCAGGCCCACGTCATTTCCAACCACTGAATTCATTTACTTCATTAAAAATAAGTATCTTCATATTTCCATTATTTCAAATTTCCAAGTTAGCGAAGCCTGTAAGATTTTGCTATTAAGCTTGTCCATACTTCAGCATTTACATTTGCATCTCTTTTTCTGGTGCATTATTCATTAGCTTATTTATCTATCTTTTTAATTTTTATGCCCATCTGCTTAATTATCTTCTTAGAGAGATTATCAATGCCTTCCATTTTCTTTGATGTCAATTTGAAAAGGGACAATGAGCTTAGAGACAACCATCATTTCAGCCATTTTGATGACATGCCTTGTCCTTTGACCAGCTTGGCAATCATCTGACCCCCCTCCTGACCTTTGCATAATTACCTATCCAATTTCCTTATCACCATTCTCCCTTTCAGTTCCTAAAAGCAATATAGCTGTGGTCACTGTCAAAGTCAGGGTGACCTTGTTAGGAATTCTTCTATTGCCCTAATGAGATAACCAATTAATCACTTATTCCTTTATCTCAATCTCAAGTAATTTCTAAAACTCCTGTTATGTCTTCTTTTTTGTTTTGACTAAATGTTAATTAACTTGACCAACTTTGCCTCTTTTGCATTCACCCATCATTTTAAACAATAAAATATATCTGAATAGTTTTGTTCCTACATTTCCTCCAAGTGTTCAGACAGATGAGTTATTTTCCAGATTAATTTTCTTTCTCTATTATATACTCCTTAAATAAGCACAAAGTCTCAGGAAATTTTGTGGAAGCAAATTCTGTGAAGCTGATCCACAAGTAATTCACAGTAATAAATATCAAGGTTTTTCTGAAAAATTTATGCTTTAGCTTGCTCTCAAGCTTCTGGATCATACTCTCCCTGCCTTCCCCTGCTGATTTCCTAAGTCTTTCAAAAACTCCAGGAGAAGCAGATGGACCACTCCTGAAGACTGCTAGAGAAAACTATAATTGTTAAAAAAGTAAATTTGTTAGAGATTTGTTCATTTATGCCTAACCCTTTCCTCTGCTTCTTAAACTTGCAGAAGTATGTTCCATACTTCTCAGAGGAATTTGCCTCCATGCAAACACTGTCCCAATTTAAATGCATCAAAGACCAGTGCAGAATGGAGGCAGGAAATATCCACAGAGCCATAGATTCATAAAATGATTTTAGTTAGAAGGGTTAGAGACCATCAAGTTCCAACCCCCTGCAAAGGCCAGGGGTGTCTCTCTCACTATCCCAGGTTGCTCAGAGCCCCATCCAGCCTGGCCTTGGACACTTCCAGGGATCCAGGGGCAGCCACAGCTTCTCTGGGAAACCTGTTCCAGTGCTTCACCAGCTATGAGGTAAAAAAATCTCTTCTTAATATCTAACTTAAACCCACCCTCTTTCATTTTTAGACCATTTCCCCTTGTCCTGTCACTATCTCTCTATATAAAAAGTCACTCTCCCTCTTTATAACCCCTGTTAAGGTACTGGAAAACCAGCTGATGTCTCCCCAAAGCCTTCTCCTCTTCATGCTCAACAATCTCAGCTCTCTAAGCTTGTGTTCCAGCCATAAATAATGGACAAAAAAAAAAATTGTCAAGTCCATACAGACTCAACCGAGTGGGTTAAGGAGATCAGAGAATCCCAGCTGTTGCTGTGCAGCATCAGTCCGGGTATCTATAGCCACAACCACGCTCGTGCTGTTTTCAGCTTGACTTGATAAGCTTTAAATGCACACATATAAAGCCAGCTCAGCTGTCCCTGGCCTCTATCTCCTCTCAGGTCAGATTCCAGGGGTAATTTGTGAGGAGCCAAGCTCAGGTGTATGCAGCCACGGGATATGCATTCCTCTGGAGAAGTTGAATCAAGGCTGAGAGTACAGGATCCAGCATGTTGTTAGGAATATCAGGCAAGCTGGCTTTCAGAGAAGAGACACTCATGGAAAGGAATAATCTTCCAGGAGATGTCAGATGAGACAGGCATTCCATAGGCTTTTCATCTGAGTCTCAGACAAGTTATTACAATTAAAAAAAAAAAAAATTGAAGTGAAACCTTTTGATAGATATATATAAATTTTGAGGTCAAAAAGGACTATTCTGATTCTTCACCCTGATCTATGAATAGCAGTGTTGTGGGCTCTTACTACACCCCCATCAGACTTTTTGCCATCCCAGAATATCTGCCTTGAAAGCAGAAAAGTCTCATCAACAAAATTTCTCTGCAGCAAGTACTCTTAATTTTGCCATGAATCCCTCCAAAACTGCACAAAAACAAAGTCAACAGATGTTAAATGTATGATCAATAGGCAAAGGCTGTAACTGAACAGCATTCATCTCTCCTTCAAAACTGACATATTCATGGAGGGAAACAGTGCCAAAACAAATACAAGCAAAGCAATAGCCTGGAAATACTTTAAACATATTATTTGAATTCTCAGAAGTATCATTTTTAACTTAAAGTAAACATTGGCATGCAAACCTAACAGTCTGCGTAATCCAGTCTTGAAGTGTAACTTTATTTGTTATGGGGATTTGCTCAAGGAAAGGGGGAGGGAGGGTGAGGTGGGAAAATAAAATAAAAAAACACCCCTCCTTTCACAAAATCCTCCTCTTACTACAAAGAGGAACTGGTTGTTTCTGCAATGCTGCAGACATTTCACAAGGTCATGGAAGTGGCTGTCTCAAGCTGCTTTAGCAATTTGGGAGGGAGGAGGGATTGAATTGTTATGCACTTGGATGTTCACTTGGCACACGGGGATGGGGAGCCTGTGTCACTGTGTTAGTATCAGTCAGAGGCTGGGATGTGCCAGCCAGATTCCCACCCTCGTGAGCACAGGAGCTGGGCTCTGTGGGATTACTCCTGTGTGAGGGAGGATGAGCCATGACCCTCCTTCTTTGGGAGCCTCTGGTGTCATGCTGTGGCCCACCAGCTTTTCCTGAAATTGTGCTGGCTTCTGGCAATCTCCAAATAAAGTCTCCAATTAACAGGGAAACAAAAGCATCTGAGGACCCTAGCCAGGATGTGCTATTAAATGGGAGATGTTGCAGGCACCTTTTCCAGCTGAGAGAGAAATGAGGAGGAACATACCCAAAATATTTTAACAAGAGATAACTGGCAGAACTGCCCTCCCTTGCTGGGATCAATTTTATCCACTAGGGAAAAAAACCCAGAAATCTTTATACAATAATAGAGCCATTAAGGTAGGAAAAGTCCCCAGTGATCAAGGAGTCCAACCACTAACTCAAATCTTTCTAATCCATCACTAAGCCACTGTGTCCCCAAGTGGCACATCTACCCATTTTTTAAATACCTCCAGAGATGGTGACTCAGTTTTCCTGGTCAGACTGTTCCAAGGCTTAACAACTCTTTCCATGAAGACTTTTTTTCCTAATATCCAGTCTAAATCTCTCCTGACATAGCTGGAGGCTATTTATGATTTTTTTCCCATCTGCACACTAGCCAATAAACTTAATTAACTAATAAATTGGATGAGTCTTCTTGGCTTTAATTCTTCATATCAATGGAGTTACCTGGCTTTCAGGATTCAATCTTCCTTGATCATACTTTGCTTTGACTGTACCATCTTCACTGCAAAACTAAAACTTTATTTTATTATTAATTTAATGTTGTGGCTATTGGTATACTCTCGTACACCATTTATACTCACTACCTGAAAAATAGAGGTTCACTTTATATATCTGAGATTAAAATGTTTTGTTGAAGTTTATTGTCTAGATTATGTCACTGGACAGAGAATTAGAAACAAAATATGAACAAATTCATTCTGTTCTGAGGTATTTTAATAAAGAGAGTGGCAGCCACTGCTTAGGGACTGGCTGGGCACCAGTCAGCAGATGGTGGCAATTGCATTGTGTATCACTTCTTTTCTATATTTTCTTATATTCACTGTTGTTTCCCCTTCATTTCCTTCCTTTTCTGTTGGGGTAAATTTTATCTGAGCCCAAGAGTTTTACCCTTTTTCCAATTCTCTCCCCCATTCCACAAAGGGGGAGTGAGTAAGCAGCTCTGTGTGTTCAACTGCCTGCTGGCTTAAACCACACACTGCTCTGTACAGAAAATCGAGGAGAATGTCTCCAATTAATATCAAATAATTAAATATTCATTGGAACAAAGAGACAAACTGGTTAAGTAGTTAATACTTCCGTATAGATCACATGCAAGATCATATTTTAAGTCTCTGCCTTAATGACTCTTTAATTATTTATAGAAAATGGAAGCACTTCAATGGCAAGTTCAGAGAGACACCTGCCTCCATACTGTCACTGTCACAGGAACTCAGCCAGTTCCCTGTTTTTGTGGTTCTTATCTGGACTGTGGAAATATGAGGCTGAGTTCTAGATCTCACAAGAAGAGGACTTGAAGTTAGATTCCTTGCATTCTTGGTGAGTCCCAGAAGGCATCGTACACGTGCAGACGGACATCATCATTTTTCCTCCAAATTTCAAAACAAATGTCCCAACGTAGCATAGAGAACAGGGTGTAGGGGGAAAATCAAAACCAAAAATGAAAGTTATATCCAGTGTTTTCAAATCTTGGCAGCTCCTGGTTTCAGTTTCAACCTGAGATTCTCAGCACTAATTTTGAACAGCAATATATGTTCATAAGGTGGATGCAGCCTCACAAACTTCTGAGTGACAAGAAGCAGTTGCTATGATTGAAAGAGTACGACAGAAAATTATTTAAAGAAAAGCAAAAAAAATATTTTATATCCCACCCCTTCTCCTCTTCCCCACTTTCTTAAAATAAAAATAAAAAAAAATTAGAAGCAGAGAAAACAAAAACTCAGCTTAAGAGAAAGCCAACTCACCTCAGGAAAATAATTTGGCATCAGCATTTATCGACAGCTGCACTTCACTGCAGCACCTGTGTGTATCATTGCAAGTGATGAATGACTGGGGAGGCTGTTTTGTATTAGTGAGACACGTTGTGGCAAAGCTTGTATTTATATTTAGGGGATGAGTTAGAGCTGGACCTGTCTTATGAGACTCAGATCTTGGTGGTTAAGGTGGGATGTATTGACTGTGTTGAAGTTATTAAACTCAGGAATGCCTCCTGATTTTAAGGTCTGAGTAGATACATTGGCCATGGCCCAACTTGGTGTTAGGGTGAGACTCCCTCCACCCTATCCCAAAGTTCTAGTTTTATTGAACACAATAATTTTGATAAACTGTTAAGTGAGGGAGTCTATGCAAAAAAAAAAAAAAAAAAAAAAAAAAAAAAAAAAAGGGGAAAATATATGGGAAGTAATAACCTCACTAAATAGAACAAAATTCTGTAGAATTCAAAAGTATTCATGTTGTTATTCATGTCTAAAAGTAACTTCAGGGGAATAAGGTGGGGAGTGGAAAAGGAACTGAAAGAAAAAGTAAAATCATCTTATTGTACTTCAAAATGTCATTTTCACAAAGGGATTAACTTGCATCAGGGAAGAATCTTAAAAGGAGGATAAATAATAAACAATCCAAACATAAGGCATTGGACAAAACACTTGTCCACTAAAACTATAGAATTGTTTCACACACAAAAAGAAAAGAAATTCTTTTGGATTAATCCAAGCTGAAAATACTTTTCCTGGAGATTTTTGTTTTTCTCATTAAGTTGAAAGCTCCTCGTATTTGTACTGCTTTAAGATATTTATTTCCAGAAGATTACTTAAAATCCCATTGAGATCAGCAAAAGACTATCAGGTGACATTAGTTATTGTTCATTTGAAGTCCATGAGATTAAACCTTTTCTTTTTTTTTCTGTAACTTTGTGAAAGTTCTGTGTTGTCAAAGCAAGAGAATCTTCTACATCTGGTTCTTCTTTTTCTTTTCTTTATTGCATTTTGGAGAGATTATGAATGTTAATAGTTTCAAATTACTTATGGAAAACAAGACAAAACACACAAAAGCTTTCTTCTCTCAGTAGTACTTATTTTGGGGATATATTTGACTTAACATTATCATAATGCTGGAATTATGGATTCTTGGCTGGTGGAAATTGCAAAAATCTAATTGATGGATCAACAACAGTTAATACTCTTAACAGTCTACTTCACCATTTCTTCCAAGTCAGATTGTCATAGAACACAGACCAGGCACAGAACAGGACTGAGTAATATTTACTTATCTAACAGGCACTGATTCCAAGATACAGGAATTAATTTGCTGTGCATCAGTTCTGTTACCCAAGCTGTTTCCCCAGAAACCAATATTTAGATTTATTTTTTTTTAATGTTTCCACCAATATATTTGGTGGAAATAATGTGATCTATTACCAGGTATTTATTTTCATTTTTCTACTTATTGGTGAGGGTTTCAGTTGGTAAATATTGTTCATCAGAGCAGGATAATACACCTATAATAATTACTCATTTTTTCTCAATTCTGGCTATTATTGAAAATGACCATATATGTTGTTGAGTACCAATAAAAAAAAATCCTGTAATCTAAAGTCCAGCAGGAAGTTCAATTTTTGACATGCACAAACAGATCTTGACCTCCATTTATCCTCCAATTTACTCAGCTGAGTCTCAAATGTACAACTGATTTTGTCACAGTTAAAATCTTATGAATATAAGGACATCTTTTTCTGTCATTAGAATTGTTTCTCCATATTTCTTTTCATATGTATACATACATACATACACACACATATATATAGGTATTTTAACTGGAAGGTTAATGAAATTCTTTTAAATAAGGAATAAATTACTGAACTGTAAAGAAAAATTCCCTGGCAAAAAATGTATTTCAAGCTGATCCAAATTTGACTTTTACACTCTCTTTTACACTGTATACTTATAACATACATATTGACAAGAAATTAGAAATTAAAATAATAAAATAAAAAAATATTTTATTCACGAATTATGAAATTCAATTGTTTATATTTACAGAAAAAATTAGAAATAATTTCTTATAAATGTTGCTCTAGTCTATACATTAATTTTCATGATGAATTTCTCATGATAGAGTTACTGTTATCAAACATTGTTGAATCTCAAGACCTAATTTTTGTCATTCTAATTTAAGTTTTTATTTGAAAATTAAAATAGAATATATTATTAATAATGGAGATTACACTATTATTTTTACAAATAGTCTTTCATTTTGTCCATTTTTCAAGGTAATCCTTGTGTTACACAAATAAATCCTTAGGAGGATGAGATAAATTTGCCTAACTACTACAGGTGTGATATTCGCAAATGAAGTGATTGCTTTAAAACGAGTCTGATGCCTGCCATTGGTGCCAAGGGACTTCTCTGTTTGCCTGGATCTAGTTCTGCTGAAGGGAATCTCAAACACAATTAGCTGTTTCTCCCTCTTTCGTACAATGAGAGAAAATTAGCTGCTTAATTAATAATGAATGCTTCTCGAATTTAACAATGAAAACTAAAGGTGTGTGTTGGTCCTTTAAATTATTGTGATATTTTAAGTTTGATGTAAGTTTGTTTGCTTGCAAAATGCTGCACTTCTTTTTACTAAAAGTCTACATGCAATACTTGAGAGGGAGATCATCTTCCCCAACCAAGAGCAATTTAATCCAGGCCACTGGTCAGACACAGTCTTTGGGATTCAAGGAAGACAGGCAGGAATGCACCATGTCAGTGGCTTCTATGCTCTGCTTACAGGACACACATGGAGCAATACTCGAGTTAGTGGTGAATTAAGTAGCTTTGAGACCAATTTGGATACATGGGTTACAAGATCTGAACTTAAGTTTTAGCTAATTATGATAGTTCTGCCTAGTCAAACCTGAGGGACCAATGTGTTCCCCAACACTTCAGAATCTGAGCATCTTCTGTCCACCAAACCACAGGTCAGCAGGGTTGTGATTTCTGCTTTATTGGAGGTAAGCTGGGAAATTGGAATTTATATGACATAAACCTTCTTTGATGTGTCAAACTTTCTCTGGAAAAGAACGAAACCTGCTAAGACTGATTTGAACATAGAAGAGAAGTAGAGACACAGAAGGAACCACTCAACTCTTTTTATGTGACTTATTTAAAAGAATCAACTACATCAACATTCACAACAACTCTCTGAGAAAGCAGACATGACAGTAATAATACTAATATAACTGTCCAAAATAAACTCTGTTTTTGAGCATCAGTTTTACAGGATTTTCATTTCTTCCTTGAGACTGTTGATTATTGGCCACAGCCCATTTCTGTCAATCACCTAAAGAGCTTTCTCTACATGTGCCTTCTCGGGGGTCATTCTCTTTGAAATGTACATATTTATGCATTTATTGACTTACACTTTGCAATTATTAACCCTTCTTGTCTTACACAGGAAATTTGCTTTATTTTCAAGCTGTGATGCCAAGTTACCCTGTCATTTTTAAAATAAAAATCATGACATCTCTCTCCTGGAGCATTACCATTTTGAAGCCTCACATAAGCAGAACTTTCACTGGGCTGTTCTTGATGAGGAGGTAAGTGGCCTTAGTGGTTGGTTGCAGGTTCTATGATTATCCATATATTCTTTTAAACCTTTTTTTTTGGTCTTAAACATGTCCAGGATTTTCCAAATTCATACAGATTTAACATATTTGTCTCTGACTTAAATTATGTTTCTCTTGCTGCTGCAATAATTAATTATTTAAAACAATAGCATATCCCTATCTGATACAATTACCAGATCATTTAATGAAACTAAATTTATATCAAAGAAATGGAAAAATCAGATGCAAACCCAATCTTGCTATATATATGTATGATCTATATTATTTAAATATTTTTTTCTGCTACAATTTTTCCCTTCTGCTTCATTTGCTTCATCCTCCTTCCCATCAGTTTTGTATAAATTTTAAATTTGTTTCACTCTGTATTCTTCTCTCTCTGTCCTCTTACTTATTCCATTCTTAATGATTGAACTATGTTCAACTTCAGGTATATATACAGTCCTTTATGGCTTCATCAGATTTTGAAGACAAAACAAGATCCTTTATTATTGTTATAATACCCTGACTTTACTCCTTCTTTTGAGGATGCTTGCTATATCACATAAACAATAATTTATTATGAATTTACTTTATAAGCACAGCTTCTATCAAGGCTCTTTTCTTATCTATGAGGCAAGCTGCAAATAGGCACAACTGAAGTTGGTAAAACCAGTCTATGCTCTTTGGGACACTATAGCTGGTTACAGAAAACTTTCTAAAAATCCTCCATACCCTGGAGGTAGAATTCGTCAAGATGCTCACATAATTGAAATTTTCTATGGCTGTTAAGAACCAAGAGAATAGCAGTTCTTCCCTCCAAATGAAATCTCACTGCCAGATTTGTATGACATTTCATGATCCAAGCTTAATTTGTTATACATTGTTCCCAGAAGGTGAGATGAGATTACATGGAGCCATACATTAGTTAGAAGATTTATTTTACACTTACCCACTCAAAGTTCCTTTCTAGTTATTCAAGCAGAATAGAGCAATCTTGATTAGTTAATCTCTCTACATCAGCGTTTTTTCCACAGAGCACTTCACAGAAATGTTTTAAAATTTCACAATTAAAAAAGCAATTAAAAAGGATTATCAAAATCAAAGTTGATCTTTAATTACTGCCTATATCTAGATCTTTATTCCATGATATACCAGATAAAATACTCTTAAAAATGCTTTGTTAATAGCTTTTTATTACTGAGAACATAGGAAATTTCAGCCTTTTGAGGCGCGTCCCTTTTTAGATCAACTTCATTTTCAGGTTGTCATCTAAAACTTTATTTCCATCAATCTTGTCTTGCTCTAGCTGAGTAAGCCATTCCTTTATCTTCTGCCTACTGTGAGAATTGGCCACCTTGCAATGACTTGGGTAGTGTGGTCAAAGTACTGCTTGTAATTTTCTCCAGTGAAAAATTGCTTTCTATCTCCACCTTAGTGAGCAAATCTCTTCTGGCATCTGTTCATCAAATCTGCCTCTGTGAATGCCTGCAATCAATTTTTGGACATTTGGACTTCTAGAAATATTCAGGGAAATAAATATTCAACTGCTCTTTTTCCTCAAACTGGTGCTAGCATAATGGTTTACTAAAAGTCTGCTGAAAAATATCTGTTGTTGAGCAGAAGCAATAGCAGAATAACAAAGGCTCTCCAAAGATGATTTCAGCTTGACTAGCTGTAGCATTTATATGAAAAGAAGGGAAAAGAATTAAAAATGCTGGTACTCAGGACAGCTCTGTATTTGAATTTACTTAAGAATATTCAGAATAATAAAGGAAGGATTTTTTTTTTTTTAACTGAGAAGATTAAAAACAAGAGCATATATATAAATAATTATATCACTGGATTAAAAATCTCGCCATAGTGAAATTCCTGCTTGGTTCCATCAACAATTTGTTTTCTTGCTAACCTCAGACTGCCAGTGAATTATGGCTTCTCAAAAAGGACCCTATTTCACACAGCTTAATGTGAAAAATAGTGAGGGTGAGGCTCAGTTCACCAAATTTCAACAGAATGAAAACTGCATCTTGTCTGAGTCGCCCAAGGCTTAACTCACACCTCACAGTGTTGAGGATCACCTGAGGTGTACTTGTGCTCCAGTATCTATTTGGTCTCCAATTGCCTCTCCAGAGGGAATCTCTCCCAGCCTCCTGTGAATTCCTCAGGTTTACTGGGGGCCTTCAAACAGTACTGAACACTTTCTTCAAGCAGCCTGAAAGCAGACTTGGTTTCCAAAGTGTGGCACCAAAGATGTAAATTTGGGTATCTTAACCTACACATCAGAGTCCCCACATTTTAGATTTCTATAAATAGGTGTCTGGATGTGAGTTAGGGGTCTGAAGTCAGCAAAGAGTTACATAAACACCAGGGAAAACAACAGAATGAGGTCAGCATATAATAATAATAAAGATTTTTTAAATAT
This sequence comes from Cettia cetti, assembly GCA_013401135.1. Classification (NCBI taxonomy): domain Eukaryota; kingdom Metazoa; phylum Chordata; class Aves; order Passeriformes; family Sylviidae; genus Cettia; species Cettia cetti. The sequence goes on along the minus strand of VZUI01041464.1, from coordinate 36,639 downwards.
ATATAATGAAAGTTTTCTGATGTTCTTCAGGATGAAAATGGACAAACAAAGCAATAATTCCCAAATCCCCTCCTCCCATATTGAGCCACCCCTGAATCATTACATTATACTACATCTTACTACAGAGAAGATCAAAAGCTCAACTTTTGCCCTTCTGCCCTTAGAGTTTGTGGGACTCTGAACCCAGCTTGTTGGGACTAATGCAAATTGATATATCCAAATCAATAAATCCCTTGTTGGCCTCTTTAACTCCATCTGAACTCCTTCACAACCCCACTGAGCCCCTACAAAGACAGTACAAGCACAAGGCAAGCAAATCTCAGGGTCAGGTGAGGCTCTTCTGAAGTGACAGCTGAGTGAGGACCTTGTCAAAGAACTTTATTAAAGTCACTCTTCTCTCCAGCACAAGCATTAGGCCATCAGGCAATGTTTTCAGACTCTCTCTCACATGGGAATTTTATACTGCAGTATGACATGAAATCCCAATGTTCTGAAAATCTTTCTTATTTAATATCTGGATTCTTTCCTAATTATTTTCAGATTAATTCCCAGCTAATACATAAGGATGAAATTTGGCTCATGACCTATAACCCTAAGCATGTCGTAATTCTGTTACCAATCTCCTGATTTCATGGGGGGGTGCTTAACAAGCACCATATGTGACACAGTGTGTTCCTGTGGCCTAATGATCCAGGGAATCCCTGGCACCATCCTGCCTTGCCACACCATCAGCAGCTGAACAATGTCACCACCAAGGTCTGATAAAGTGTTTTTTTCCCATGTCTGTGTCCTCAAGGCTGAATAGAACTCTCAGGCACCCCATAATATGACTGTGCTAACCAGAGTGGGATTTGGTTTGTTTGCCTCTGGTAGGTAAAAACATCTCCTCAGGTGATGAACAAGGTAAATGCCATTTTCCCCCAACCCTTGTGATGACTATGCACATGCTGTTCAATTCAGACACAACTAACCAAGGATGCAAGAGCAACAAAATTCCCTGAGCTGTGTTAAAATGATTTACACAGAAGGGGAAGTCCTGGGGATGCTTTGGAGGAAAGAGCTGGCTCAGGCCCGAGAGAGGAATTGTTAATAGTACTAATTAAGAGGTCAGCATACAATATCATATCAAATCAAAAGGTAGAACAGATTTGGCATCTTAGCAGCCAAGTCAGAAAAGAGACCAGCATTCAGAGATAAAGTGTCCACAGATTAACTGATCCAAATGCATCCCTGGACACACATGCTTGACCCCAAGCCCAGAGACATCCATGGGGTATTTCTACCAGCTTCAGTGGGACGTTTGGATTGCATCTGATATCTATGGCACATTTCTTGCTGCTGGAAGAAAGTCTGGTTTCATACAGTAGAAATGGCTGTTAAATCACAGGCTCATCCCCCTCTGAATCACAGCAGAATCATTAAATGGCTTGGGTTGCAAGGGAACGTTAAGACCATCTAATTCCAGGCCCTGCCGTGGGCTGGAGTGCCACACACTAGATAAGATCAAAGTGTCCCTCAGGCCTATCCTGGACCTGTTCCCTCCTTCAGGAAGGGCTCCATTTTCTTGTTTCAAAGAAGCTGTTGCCCCTTTCCTCCTTCTCTGTTTGCCGTACTTTCTCCTCCTAATCTCCAGTCCCTGGCAGCAACCCATAAAACCCTGCAACGCTAACTACGCTATTAATCCTTTCTTAAACCTATATATGAAATGGCTCTTATAAACCACCATGGATCTTGTGTATTGTCTGAAAATGAGCTTCAAATCTAAAGGTTTTCAGGCCTGTGGGGGAGAAAACCCATTACATGTGATAGCTCTCTACAAATATGGGCAATTACAGATAGAAGAATCCTCCTTACCACTCTCTGTGATCAGCTGCATTCACAGTTGCAACCTATAGACTGTAGGGCTGAAAAGGCTTCACTAATTATTTCTACAGTGGACCAAATGATATCCTTGACAATAACGTAATCCTGGGAACCCTCGCTCACTTCCAGCCGTCACCATCAGGCCACAGGCTGGCACAGATGAGCCAACACACTCCTCCAGACCTGCACTTATGTTTCAACAATAAAAGCCCAAATGCAGAATGTTTTCTTCTCTGTCTCCTCCCTCCCAAATGCTACTGATCATCCTATTACCATGGCAACCAACTCCTGCTGGCATGATCAAGAAAAAACCTGATTTGGGATTTTAATTAATTGCTTGGAAATGGAAATGTAACAGTGACTGGCAGTTCAACTAAGCACGTTTGCAAAGTGAATAAAAATAGAGTTTCTGAAATACTTGAAATTGTTTCACTGGATATAACCCACATTTTTTACGAGACACCTTAATTTATTCTGCTTCATAAAATAAATCTGCCAAATGTACTAAGCCATTTTGTCAACACAAATCATTTTGGCAAATACTTTAATCCTTCTTCTTAACAAAATGTATTGTATTAAGAAAAAAAAAAAATCTAACCCATCACTATAAACCCATAGGTTTGATCTGAACGGATGCCTTTTTCACCAGTAGGTCATATTTATAAAAGGCTTTCATCTTTTCTTCACAAAAAAAGATGTTCTTCTTCCAATGCATGTGATCACTCATTAACATTGATGGCAGCTACACCCCTATATTCAGCAGAGAATGGAACAGAAATGGCTTTCAGCTGATTTTTATGACCCCCAGTCTCCCTGTTTTCAAAGAAAATAGAGTTGTCATTGTCTGTGTATGGCACTGCCCTCTCCTGCGTGCTGCCAGTGCTGCTGAGGTGGTGTCATATGCCCTGCATTGCTCAGCCAAGAAAAAGCCCAATTCTCCCCAGATTTTTAGGAGCAGGAGGATTAGGATATACCTCTTGTCTGTATGCAGGTCTGGGTGCCCAGCATCATGCTAATTTTGTAGGCCTTTTAGTTTCACATTATTCATTATATACATACACATAGATATGTGAATAAATATATCTAAAACTTCTTCCTTTAAGAAATTAGAAGAGGCTGCAAAGAATTCAGAAGCCCCACATCACACCCAAAACTGGAAGTAAACTTCATCAACTGCATGAAATCCTCCAGTCATCTCTCCTGAAAGAAAGTAATGGTGAGGTGGAGGTCACTCTCTACTTTCAGGTAACAAGTGATAGGACAAGTGGAAATGGCCTCAAGGGAGGTATAGATTGGATGTTAAGAAATAATTCATCACTGAAAGGGTGGTTAGGTATTGGAACAGGCTGCCAGGGAAGTAGTGGAATTACCATCCCTAGGAGTTTTTGTAAATGTGGTATTTAGAGACAGAGTTTACTACTGAACCTGGGTTAATGGTTGGACTTGATGATCTTAGAAATCTTTTCTATTCTTGATTCCTTCCTTCCTGCAAGATTCTTTGATTCTCCACCTAGAGAAGTTGGCCTGATGGGAAAGCTAAAACATTTTTGTATTGTAAACATGTCATGGACACTTCTCAGTGACAGCACAATAATGCAGTGTCACATGGAGACAAAAAAAAAAATAAAAATAAAAATTAAAAAAAAATCCATATTACTGCTAAAGGACTCCCTTATTCACAAGCAAGATTCAGGGCATCTGGATAGAATCAGGAGCCTTCACAACCAACACCTGTCTTACTTTCCTCCTTTGAGATTTTAACTTTCCACTTATTTTTATCCTTTATAGGCCAGTGGCCTCCCTGACAATCAAAGCTAAGAATAATTCTACATTAACTCACTTACTTTCAGATATTTACTGATTTTCCTCCAAGCAGATTTTGGCAATCTTCCAGATGTTAAATACCCTGCAGCTCCCACTACCTGAGTATTAATTCACATCACAGGATCACATGGCTGACCAGAAATTGCTAAACTTCCTTACTCAGTTACTTAATTATATTTTAGAGGTGACTGGTTCTTGCCAGTTTTCACACATTGACAATGTTGCTCTTTAGTTAACACTATTCATTCATCCCCTGAACTCTACTCCAGCTCATAGTAGACAACTTCAGTGAGTAGAGTTGTAATTAATGATCTGAGTTGAGTTTAATAGACTATTTTTAAATATTACACATCAGAGGGTTGAAAGAGGCTCTAGAGAAGTCTTTTTCTTTTCATTCTTGGGCTATATTTACTTGCCATTCCCCACCACTTTTCCTTTCTCTGTGAGATCTTTAAAAAACAGGTAATAATTTCCATTAATGGATCATCTTTTCAGACCCAAATATCATTAAGCCAGTAGAAATTGTGAGACAAAATGAAAACACAAGAAATCTGGTGATTATCTATCTCTTATGGTCTCTATCATCTATTGGTATTTCTAAGGCAACTATCTTTGTGTTATCTAAGCACTGTAATATAATACAAACACTTCAAGTTGTATCTAAGTGCAGTGGGTTTTACTTATTAATAACCTAGCACTTATCTTCAAAGTGCTTCACAAACTAATTAATTCTCCCAGCACCTTCTCCCTGTCTGGCAGGTGAGACAACTATTATTCCCATTAAATATATCATTCTGATTATTACTTGAGGAAATAAGGTTAAGTTACTCATCCTATCTCCCAGAATAGACAGTGAGTGCTAGAAAGAACACCTGAGCTCAGTTATTAAGGAACAGGGGGTTTGACCTGATTTGAGACCACCTCAAAGTCCCTCATGCCTGGCCAACATCTCTGGTAACAAAATAATTATGTACTTTAAAAATTAGCATGGCAAAGCACAATGAGATTCTTTGTCTGAGACTGACTGGTTTTTGTTTGTTTGTTTTTGAAAAGGGCTCTGACCAACCAGCTCCATTCTGCTGCATGAGTCATCCACATGCATGGGGCTTGTGAAATGACTTACACTGATTTGGTTGCTTCAGTTTTATGTGCTCCATTATGTTGGCATTATTCCTCAGCCAAGCAATTCCTGCTTTCAAGCTTCTGCATCTTCCAGGTAAGGAAAACACACAGGAAAGATATTTAACAACCATGGAAAAGAAAGAAATAATAAGTAATACTAGGTAATAATAGGGCCTACTTGTTTAATCATTCCAATTTCTTGATGGTTCAAAAGCACTTCTGCCTCATCGGCTGTTTACAACTCTACCACTCTGCTTTATCTGAAGATATGGATATCTCAGGCCATGTGAACACAAATTTAAGAACTAATTCTGCTCCTCAGAGCTTCAATGGCTACCTTGGAATTAGGATCATGCCATGGGATATTGCATAACTATTGGCAATAGCTAATGACATTCATCAGATGAAGTAGTTCCAGGAGGTAAACAAAGATAAAGGCATAACAGTTGCCCAAGAGGAGGTCTTTTATTAATTACCCCCATACAACACAGCAGCCTTATCAAGCTGTAGGGTGGCCTAAAATCTCCTTAAGCTCCCATTCATTGTGTAAGGATGGCACAGTGGGCAGAAATCCACCAGCTGCCTCCTTGGAGGAGAGTACCTTCCTCAGGGTCCCTGCCAACAGAAACATTTTGCAGCAGGATTAAAATATGTTTTAATTATTTGCTGAAGGTCAGCTTGACAGTGTAGCCATTAAGTATATACATACACATACAGATGCACATAACTTTATTCCTATAGAACTAAAAACATGAGAAATTGGATATTGGCACACCTGTGTTCTATAAGGATGAAGAGGGAACTTCAAAAGGCTGGTTTGAGTTTCAGGAAAACACTCCAAGCCTTTGAGGTAAAATTCATCTGCCCTAACTTGGACGTCTTAAAACTAAACAACTAAGTCTGAGCTCATTACTCCAAGCTCCCTTTGTGGGGAGAAATAGGCATCTCCAGAGTGTAATTCACCTTATCCTATCATAGGTGTCTGAGAGAGACTGGATGAGCCACTCCCTGGAGCTCCCTGTGTGTCTCTGACACTTCTGAGGAGAGCCTAACTCAGATTTAAGTATTTAACTTTTTGATACATAGCATTGTGTGAAATGAATTTCACCTTTATATCATCCTCTCAGGCTTGGTTCCAGCCCCTTCACAGCCAGCTGGTGTTGACATGGAAAATGTAGAACAGGGTCAATGAGTACCTGGGACTTTTCTGCTACTTTTCCCTGTCGTAGGACAGAATTCCAAAAATAAAATGGCACAAGAATAGGAAGGAAAAGAACAACTCCTTCCTCCCAAAAATCAGGCAAAATTTGTGACATTTTGAAATTTAATAAATGAGGGACTTGCTGGCAGGACCTTCTCCATCTGATATTTCCTCACTGAACCTCAATTCACAGACCTCTCTTTCAGCAGGTGAGTGATGTCTTTGACTCCAGGAAGATCACAGGGCCAGTGAAAGTTGAGTACATACATAAATGTTTTCAGGATCAGGCACATATAAATTAATTAGAATTACATATTTAAATAGCTTTGTGGATCTTGGCCTTTGTTCCTAACCTTCATCATCTCAGGCCTGAGTTTGCAACCTTGACAGAACACGATACCAGATGTTCATTTTCTGTTTGGAAGAGTGATGCTGAGGAGGAAGGGGAGAAGGAAGCAAGACACTTTCACAGTTTTGACTGAACAGTGTGACCATGATTTTAGTGGCAAGAGTTTTAGATTGTTCCTGAGATATTTCTATTTTTGTAAAAAATACTGGAAACCTTATTTCCAAGTAGAAAAAAAAAAAAAAAAGTGCAAAGTATTTGCCAGAGAAGGTCTGAGCTTTGAAAGGAGATGAGGGTAGTCTTTGCATTTCTATGCATTTATTTACATAAATACACAGAAACTGGGGGGAACACGTGGCAATTTTCAGCCTATTTCTAGTCAAGCTGTTAAGTCACTCATGAATCTGCTTTAACTGTAATAAATTTTAACTGTATAGAATTATTTAGACTTCATGTAAAGACTATTTCTGTTCTGTTTGCATAGAACTTAGAACAAAAAAATAATAAAAGCAAGTGCCTAGGCATACACAAAAAAATTATTTTCTGCTCCCAAATCAATGGAAAGTAGAGAAATCACAATAATTCACCCACTTTCATGTCACAGAAAACCCTTTTCTCCACATTTCAGAAGAGTTAGGTCTTGCAACGAGTCCCTCTGCCACTTTCCTTTGTCTCAATTTAAAATGAGAACTTCAAGGTCAGTGGGAAGCAGCAACATAAAAGCACCCAATTCTTGCTAAGGCAGCCTGGAATAGTGGGTGGGCTGTCTCTCAGGTGAGAAAAGGCAAGCTGCAAAGCAAATACCTGAGGTGACTTCTCCTTGTTTGAGTCTGCTCCCCTTAGGGCCGTGTTCTTTTGGCTGGGGATATCTGTTGATCTTACCTCTTAACAGTAATTATGCCAGACAGCTTTTTGGCTTTCAGTTCTGCTCCATAGGTAACATAAATCATACAAATTATTACCACAATGCTAAACTATAATTACCCACAGACCCTGACATGCTAAAAGGTGTATTAATTTGATAATATAATAAATACGTTACTGGATAAAACTATAATTATTACTTCAAAATTGACACTTATACCAGCTTGATTTTTTTTTTTTTCCCAGCAGGCAACTCAATTGTACATTGACCAATACCAGAAATGTTATTTGAATTCAGTGAGACACATTGAAGTGTAATTTGGTAACGTGTGGGAGGCCTCTCTTAAAGAAAAATGTCGCTAGAGTTAGTTTGGGATTTGGAAGTTATAATTCCATGAAGCAATAAATTACTCTGAGGAGGAGTTCAAGAGGAAGAATATATCTGACAAATAGCCCAGGAAACGGAAATAATATCAACATATTTATCAAATAGCCCAGGAAATGGGGACAAATATCAACAAAATACCTAAAATGTTACCAGTGGGGAAAATAATTCACATAATAATGTAAATAAACACACTTATTTATGTTGTTTCAAATGCAGCTGGGGAAGAAAAAGTGACTGACACTATAGGAGAAAATTCTACTTTTTTCATGGAAAAACTGACAAACACGTCTGTGGGAAACACCGAGGTCCCAATTCTGCAACTGTTTGGGTGTGGACAACCCCTGGCACAGCTCCCAGGTTTATTTTATTCAGTGACTGCCTAATGTAAAATACATAAACAAGCCTGGGAACAGAGGTCGTAATCCAGACCTGCTCCTGCTCAGCTCAGCAGCCCGAGTGCTGTAACACCAACTCAGGATCCTGTTTCCCATTTTCTCTATACTTTGTGTCTTCCACATGGTCAATATAAACTTTTAGGAAGTGAGTCTCATATGTTCAAGCCTTCTTAAACTCAGGATAAAAATGAGCTCACTTCTTGCTCCTGACTGACCCCTTTAACTGCTGGTGAATGTGCAGGAATCAGTCATACACACCTCTGCTATATGGAATATATATGGGCTATATGGAATTGATATTTACACACTGAGTGGTTTTTGTGACAGTTGCTCTTTGAGCTTCTTGTTGTTATTAGGATCTTAAAACATGTAGCTAAAGGAAATCTTCAAAAGCATTTGCTGAGTTTTCTCTAACCTGAATACTTGTGATTTTTCAAGCTCTTCCCTCATGCTTTATCCCCATTTATACTTTGGCTTGCAAAAAGGAGGGGAAAATATCAAAGGAGAAGGGAATATCAAGTTTATTTCAAGTTTTCATTTCTGGGTGGTATTGCTACTATTTAACTTTATGTATTTACCTTTTCCCCAGTTGCCATAGGCATTCTCTGTATTCAAAGGACAGCTATAGGCACCTTTGGAAGAGCTAAATCAGAGGATCTTCCTTCTGCAGGTGTTTCCATTACAAAAAATGTGAGACTATAATGATTAATTCAGTAAGCCTCATCCAGAGTTTCTAGGGTTCTTTTTCATAGCAAAGTCGAAATAAAGTTAGGGGAAGAATTGCTCAGATGGAAGAAGTGAAAACTGGAGGAGATATTAAGGAAAAAATACTAGTATATTAATATAACAAAAGTACCTGAAAACAGCTTTCTTTCTTTTACATGAAAAAAAAAAAGGGTAAATGTCTTTGTTGAAAAAACTTAAAATATCCCCATTAACATTTTTTTTAATACTTTAAAAAAAATTATAGGGGAAGGTTGTTTTGGTATCAAAAACATTTGCCACAGAAGCAGAAAAGCTCTTTCCAATACCCTTGGCTTCCATCAAGAAGGGATTTTTTCTCTACCTACTTGCAAGATAAGTATATTTCCAAATGTGAGGGAGATTGGGAAGGCACCTATTTTGAAGAATATTCATTATGATGCTTGAGATCATACAAAGGAGTGAAAAGGCCCTGATTCGCTTTATGCAAATATCTGTTTAACTTGTGTGTAAATAGTCTTAACAAGGTGAGTGCCTGGGTTGCACTTAAGGGTCAGTGAAAATGAATGTTGTGCAGCTTTATCATTACCTTCCACTGGCCAGATTGAATGATGCAGTCAGGTCACTGAAACTGCTTGGCAGACACCCTTCACCAGGCTTAGTACATGTATTATATTGGGCTTTATTGACATGGTTCTCCTCAAATGCCAGTTTGGAATGTATTAATAGCTTTGGCAGAGCTTCTGGCAACTTTCATCCGCTTGGAACAAAAGGTGAGCTGTGTGGGGAGAGCAGGAAGAGAAGATTTCCACAGTATCATCACTATTTTCAATGAAACATGAGCTGAAAAATCATCATGATGATCTTGAGATCTGGGTAGAATTATTGACCAAAACCTGAAAAAAACACTGGGGCAAAAGGAAAAAGAAATAGAAAAAAAAAGGCCATAAAAGTATATGTAGTTTGTATCTACGTATATATATATAGTAAGTATATATATAGTTTGGTACTGAAGATGTGAAACAGGCTGTTGGAATATGTTGCCTAACTTAGAAAAGATATTAGGACTTAAACCTAGAGATATATAATGTCTGTGTTAACTTCTTTGAGAACAGCTACTGCATGCTGGAGCCTGGAGAATCCTGGAATCACAGAATCAATTAGGTTGGAAAAACCCCTCTAAGGGCCCAATCACTGAGCCAGCATTGCCAAGCCCACAATGTCCCCAAGTGTCACTTTACCATGTCTTAAACACCTCTGGGGATGGTGACCCAACTGCTTCCCTGGATGCCCTGTTCCAATGCCTGACAACACTTTTGGTGAAGAAATTATTCCTATTATCCGATGTTAACCTCCCCTGGCATTGTCTGGGACCATTTCATTTTGTCCTATGTCTTGTTTTTTGGGAGAAGAGCCTGACCCCCATGACAGGAGTCTACAGCCTCCTGTCAGGCAGTTGTGAGAGCAAGAGAGTTCCTCCCAAACCTCCTTCCCTCCAGGCTAAACAGGGTGAATTCTAATCATTTTCCAAATTGCAGGGTACATGAATGTGGCTTTTTGACAGATTTTTTTTATTCCTTCTGCTCATAGATATTTCTGGTCTAAGCAAATTGTTTGTTTGAATGCACATGCTGAGAGTAAATATGTTGTTACAGAAAGCCTTAAACATATTTACCTGTCTTAGGTCTTTCATGTGTAAGTGATTATTGCAATCATTTTGATGAATCATGTTGTTTGATAAAAATAACAGCTTACATACACAACTGGAAGTTCTTTCTCCTCTTAGAGCACTTTGGGGGAAGGAGGAAAGAAAATAAAAATGTAGCTGTGATTACTTAAATCTATCTTATTAGTAGTGTGGCAGATAGTCAGCAATGACGATGTGATTCATTACTTGCCTATAATGTTAATTATACATTATTAGCTGTTTCACTGTCTGATAGCTGGCAATTGGTGATATGATTCATAAAGTGCTATTGTTGAGCCAATCTGAAAATCTGTTTGATTTAGGTTAAAAGAAAGGGCGATAGGTCATAAGCTGAAAAAAAAAAGAGAGAGAGAGAGAATAAAGAAAAGACACCGACATAATTTGCGGTTCTATTTTTATATGAACAACAAGGTTTACAGTGAAGAGCTGTTGGATACAGTTTCGGTGAGCAAGGATTTTGCAGAGAGATTAGATCAGTTACAAATTGCTAAATCTGATGACTTAGATAAAAATTTAACCAGAGGCTTTGAAAGAGGTAGAACACGTTTCTGTGGAGAAGTGATTGCCCCGTTCTTCTGAGATAGAGCTAATCAGAGAAGGCCGCACTGGCTGAAACCTCAGTAAAAAACTGAACAGGAAAGAAATTGTTCATTTGAGAATGGAGATGATTTCCAGGCTGAAAACTGCACTTCATTCTCCAAATACACCCTGCATTTTGGGGAACCCCCAGAAGGCAGTCCTGCAACTGCACCACAACATGTTCCCTTCCAATGTATCTCTATCAGATGTGTGGAACCAGCTGAATAAACTGAATAAAACAATTGTTCCCTCCTCCACATTCTTTCTAAGATTCCAAAACCTTTTCCCATTTCCACAGAAAAAAACCACCAACTTTAACCAACCACTTAAAAAACCCAAAGAAAACAGATTTTGCCCAGAGATAGCAAATACTCCCAAGGTTAAACATTCATTCCAGACTGGTTCATATCTGCACTTTATCTGAGCTAGCAAGGGGAATGGGAGCTTCATCCTTTTTGCTCCAATAGGCACCAGCTCAGGTAGAGAGGACCTCATCCTTTCTCTTATGTAAGTCAAAAGTGAGTTATAGATCTGAGCTTCTGCTTCCCAGTAAGGGCACTGTCCATAAAGACCCATCTCACAAACAGATTTCAGTTCCTGGGAGTAAATACTACCTGGTTAGGAACAATTTGTTAAAAAAGTAATAAATCCACAAAAAAAAAAAAAATAAAAATCAAAGGCATAAAACCATTCAAACAAATATTTTTTCCTTCATTCATCTTAATATGCCTGTAACTCTTAGGGGAAAGAGTTAAGATGAATGTTTTATCACATTGTTCTCAAAGGGATTTATGTCTTCTCTTATCCCAGATAACGCTCCTAGGGAATGAGATAAATCACACTGACCACACAGTTCTCTCATGCATTTCCTCACATACCCAGCTCTTCTGTGCAGCAACAACCCTGAAAACAATCTTTTCAGAGAAGGCAGGAAAAGTGCTGTGTTTCCAGAACTTCAATTGCATTAAAATACATGACCTAGAAATGCTTCACAGAAACTTTTAAGACTATTTAGTGCTATTAAGGCAATAGTTTTGTGGGACAAAGATAGAACTGAGAGCTAGGAATTCCTAAGTACTGTCTCCAGCACCGTCTTGACTGTCTATTGCCTACATATCACAGTGATTGTGTGATTTATTTATAAAACATAGATTAGATTAACTCAAACAAGATTAAATTAGATAGAACAAGACACTTAAACTCTCACTGACTATTTCCTCATCTGTAAACCAGTGATATCTGTATTTACCTATTACATGGTGACTGTGAGCATTACTTAATCTCCCTAAAGAATTATCATGATTATCATTAATCTGGAACACACAAAACAAGTCCCGATAAGGAAACAAGCTTGTGAATCAACTGAGGTGGAGTAAAGGTACCAAAGCAATTCTTCTGCTGATCTGATAGTTAAGCATTCTTGATAAAGGTTTTGGGATGGCTTCATTTCATATTAGGCATCTAAAATATAATGTTTAATATAAGATAGCTGTCTAAATTTTCTCTGCAGTCCAAATGTGTGTAGACGGACGTCATGCATTAAATGAGTCAATAATGTCATAATTCTGAGATGAATCACCTAATGGATTTCTCTTCATTAATCTGTAGAGGGAGCCTGGACTATAAGACAAGATACATTTTAGATAGTTAATATTATCTGAGACCAAACTGAAGGATTTAGTAACTTGCTTGAAGGACTACAGCCACATGACAAGTTCTGCCTACGCAGGAGCAGAGTAACAATCAGTACCAGCTGACTCTCAAATTCTTGTCACCACATTCCTGCATCCTAAGAAAATTACCATCCCTTTTGTAGCCCACAAGACCTCATGATAGCTTTGACAAATACAAAATTAAAAATCCTGTAAATTAAGGTAAAGTATTGAAATGCTGTCCCATAGTACAGAATTGTTAAATATTTTGTACAAGGAGCCCTTCTATTTAGGGGCAGGGAGGAGAGAGGGGAACAGTTTGAGGTAAATTGTGTTTCCTAGCTGGTCTGTTCTTTTGGGAAGGGGCAAGAGTTGTTCCTGGAAGAAGTCACTGGTGCTTAAGAATCATTTCTTCCCTCTGGAATTCCTTTTCTGTTCCACAAAGGAGTGCAGACCCTCCTCTATGACTTTCCACCCCAGCTCTTCTCTTCTAAAGACTAATGCCCTGTCCCTCTTGTGAGAACAGCTCGGGTTTGTTACAGCGGTAACCTAAGAGCAGAAAATCCTGCCTCTGTCAGAAATAAAGAAGGAACATCTCCCACTTTGGCTCCTGCTCTAAAAGAGAGACAAAAGGACATAGAAATAAAGGTAAAGGATGTGAGGCTGCAGTGGGGATGGCACGGAGTGGGGCTGAGAGGAGCCTTGCTGCACAGGCTGAGCCGGAGCTGGGCTCAGGTTGGTGTCACAAACACTGCAGTCACACCAGAGCCTGAATTGCTCCTGAGTAGTTTGGTTTCACACAAACGCAGAGCTGCTGCAGTGTCGTGGTGCAGCTACATCACCTCCCCGGTCTGCTCAAAAGCAAGCAGGAATTTTTCCTCCAGAGCATTTTAACAAAGCCTGATCAGGCAGCTGCTGCCCTGATGTCACGTTTTGTATGTGTATGTTGGGGGCCAGAAGTGAGAAATACCTTCCTAGCAAGGGAGAGGCTGGAAGAAAACAGTGAATATAAGCAGGTGGGAACAGGCTAAGATTTACTTCCCCTTAGCAAGGCTCAGCTGCAGAAAAGCTTTTAGGTTAGATCTAAAGCTTTTCTGAGTCAAGAGGAAAGCTGCTATTGATGTAAAGCAAAATACGTGGGTGAGGGTTATAGGAATGTTCCTTGTGAAGAAAATACATAACGCAAAAATCCTACGTATTTATATATTTATGCAAGGAGAAGCTCTTTAAAAGCCAGTGTTTCTCTTCTTAAGTACAATGGCAAAAAGAGCAATAGGATTGAGCAGACTTTTAGAAGTTTTAGAAGCCAAAACAAGGCTGGCCTTTAATTTGTTATAATCTTAGAATTCCGGAGGAAAAAATCTTTCTTAGCCTAAACTATTTCTTTGTTTTTCTTAGAAAAAGGAAAACTGTTTCAGATAAAATAGAAACCACCCTGAAAGGCCATGTGGAATTTGAAATTAATCCAGACTACCTGTGAGTAAGATGTGCAAGGAAGGGTCTGCCTTCAGTTGTGTCTTGTACTGAACTCAGAATGCTGTCAGCACTCAATAATGGTAGTAGTAATAGTTCTTTTCACACACTTTTTCACTTCTTGGTGTTGGCTGGGACTGGAAAGAGCAGAGCCTTTCCAAATGGAAACAGAGAGCACTAAAAATTACACTTTAAAAACAAAAATAAAAGAAAACCAAACAAACTGAAGCTATGCTGAAGTTTTCAGTCTTTCAGTCCAACTTTGAAAACTCATTAGTGGTAGATAGTTCAGATAAGGTATGAATCCAGATGTTACTGTGTTTATCTTCAGCAAAATCAAGTTCAAAATTTTACTAAAAAAAAAAAAAAGGTTAGGCTCCTAAATCTGAAATTAAACATGTAAGAAAATGCCTTGATGGGTAAGAGCATGAAGACATGCAGCTTTTCTTGACCTTAATGAGATGTTCAAGGTACTTAACACTTTTGAAAATCAGGCCACAATTCAGGAAAGCATTTCAACATGTGTTTAACATTAAACACATATTTAATCAGATTAAAGCATATACTTAAGCACATTCCTGAACCAGGATCAATTTAAACATGTGCTTATGATCTTTGCTAAATAAGGTTCTCACTTAAGTTTCTAAATAAGGTTTTGAGAGCCTAAATTAAGTTTTTTTGATTTTATGAAAACTTCAGTCTATTTGAACGAAATAAAAAATTAAGTGAAGGGGAACATTTTTAATACCCCTATTTGTTTTGCTAATCATGTTTATCAGTGCTTGACAGACACCAGGTAACAAAATATTTGAGTCATTAAGGAGAAGTAAAAATATATATTGTAGGAAAACGTAGATTTTTCATAAGCAATCCAATTTTGATTCCTTGGAAATGTTTTATAGCAGATATATTTTGACTCAATATTATCCAAAATTAGAGACAAAATGAATTTTCACTGTGTTTTCTCTAATTTTATCCACAGCGTGTCTATTGTTAATATTGGCGGAAGGAACAAAAGAATTATTTCTCTCTCTCTCTTTATTTAATTTCAATTCTATTTTCCTTTAACTTCTCTTTTCTTTACTTATTTTTTCTTGTTCTTGTAGCAGAACAAACCACATTCCATCCCTTTCTGTTAACACCCCTGCATACATTTGAGCTTCCATCAACCTCCTGTCAGACTACCAGTTGTGCAATTACATGTGTTAAGACAAAAGCAGTGTTGATGGCCACAGTTTTGATTAGGGCAGGAGTGACTCACTGGGGCAGCAGCAATCCAGAGCATGTCCATGCACACGTTTGCATGGATGCGAGGCAGCCAAGGCAGCACACAGACACACAAATAAGATTGAGCAAGAGGGGTGAATCTGAAGTTTGTTAGCAGTTAGACACACAACATTCAAGCTGGATGGTGGCCAATCCCGCTCCATCCTCTCTGGCATTTCTGCAAGGTAGAGGACTGAAGTCCAAGCTGTGGGATAGTCCTTCCCTAAATATATTCCCTCTTCCTCCTGTTCTCATTAGGAATATATCAAGTTCTGACTGCTTCGGAGGCTGGATGGGCAACCTTGTCCAGTGGAAGTTGTCCCTGCCCATGGCAGAAGGGTTGGAATACAATGATCTTGAAGGTTCCTTCCAAACAAAAACTCCTCCATGATCTTATGATTTAACACGTGCATGTATTCACCCTGTTTTAAGTAGGGCGGTATTTGCAGGTAGTCTATCTCTGGATTAAAATTAAGTTTTTTGGAGAGGAGGTGCTCAAGGTTAAGTGCATTAGCAGGCACTGCTTAATCATTTGCAAGCTGTAAATTCATTTTCTAGCTTATGCCACTATAATTTGTGTTCAAATTCATAGCCTTGATTAAACTAGAGCAAATCCCTATGTGGACACAGTAATTTCAGTTTTAGAGTGGCTTATCTCAGTTTATCATAAACTTGTTCTGAATCAGCTTATGCCAAACTGGAATAAGTTCAATTTAAAATTGAAATAAAAGGATTAGGATAAATGAAATTGGTGTAAAATCACACCTTTATTTAAGCCAATACTCTGTATGCAGATAAAAACCTAGGAATTTGTATTTATTTAAAAGTGAGTGTTAAAGAAAATAGAATACTATGAATAGGGTAATATTTCCAAACCCTATTGAGAGAACATTAGAACAACAAAGAGTTAAAAATAATGCAATTTGAAAAGAACTATTCTAAAATTGCCTAATCTCCATGGTTCAGAGCCTCTCCCATTCAGCCACATTAGACAGCAAGACCCTGCAGGCACTTAATAATACTTTTATATAGTAGCACTTTACATTTTCTGTGCTGTAAAAGCATTAACTAATTAATCTTCACAACAACCATCTGAGGTTGAGAAGTGAGGACTAATATCCCTTCCTTAAAGATAGAGAAGATAAAATACCAGGCATTTCAAGGGCCCCTGTTCCTGACTATTGTGTGTTTTGTTTTGCAAGTGAGGAGGACTCTGACACCAAATATGATGGGATGAAGTTGGATAGCCAGAGCTGGAGTCTCCCTCCCTTCCTCCCTCCCCCATGACAGGTTACTGTTGAAAATTTGGCTTCAGGAGATATATTTTTCAGACTCCAAGCCAGGAAGGCCCTTAAGCATATGCTTAAATGTTCTCCTGTGAGAAATATGTGTGTATCTCAGTGTTTTGGTGGCTCAAGTCTAGTGACATAGATTTCTAAAGAGGCTTAAGTGCCTAAGTCCCACTGGGGAGATGAAGAGTCAAAATCCCAAACGCCTGGACCTTGATTTCTAGAGCCTGACTAGAAACTCAGAAGAACTCAGAACTCAGAAGATCCTGGTTCATATTTTAGTTTCAGAATTGAATCCCATGAACTCACATGGAGGAGGAGGCATTCATAAAAGCCCCTGGTCTCCTCGAAAAGTCAGGCCCTCTAAGGCAAGGAAGATATTCTTAACCACCTTGAGGGATTCTGCCCTGAACCATCTTCGGGTCCAAATTAGTCACTCAGCCTAAGCCACACAGTCTCATAAATGTAGAATAAAGAATCATTAAGCTGGGAAAAGACCCCCAAGATCATCAAGTCCAACCTTCTCTTGGAAGACACATGCAGTTGCATAAAATGCTGAGTTTTCTCAAGCGAGTGGGTGACATTTCCTCACTTCTTTACACAAGTATTTCCCTAAGCACCCTAGGAAGGCACATTCGTGTGTTTGTGCTTCACTGCAGGGAATGGGATATTCTCACCACGGATCTGTATCTGTCTCAAAATTTAACAGCTGATTTTTCATAACTGGACCTTCCTGGAGGTGCTGGATGGAGGTATGAGCAAGCTGCTCTAGGGGCAAGTGTCCCTGCACAATGCAGGGGGTTGGAACAAGATGATTTTTAAGGTCACCTCCAATCCAAACTGTTCTATGATTCTGTTCTATGTTTCTGTGATTCTATTAGCTCAGCTTCAAAACTAAGCACATCATATCCCAGAGATTTTGTGATGGATACACCTTAAAATCTTAGAATGGTTTGTGTTGGAAGGTGTCCCTCTCTCTGCCTCTCACCAGTAGAGGCACTTTGGATAGCTAGTTTAGATTAAATATCCAAATTTAAGATAGTTAAAATTAGATCAGGCAAACGTGGGTGTGGGTTGTATGTTATTCTATCTTACAGGAGGCGGAAAAATCATTCCTGATAAACTTGCATGGTGGTTTCTAGTGATGGTAAATGGGTACGTGGACAAGTGCTTTCCAATGTCAGCTGGAGAAGTTGAAGCCTTGCTCTTCTTGGGAACATATTCTAGCCTCAGTTTAATCCTGGTGTATTATTCCAGTCATTGCTCTGTGAATTTCCTCCTCAGTATTTATTTAACTTATTTATTTAATTTAATTTTATTTATTAACTTAGATAAAAAATCCTCCTTTTTTTGTACCATTAGTTGAATACAATAGGAGAACCTTGTCCAGCAAAGCAAAGGTGGCTGCAAGGAAAGCTCTGATCACGTTCTAGCATGCCAAGTTGAGATTTTGGCTGGCACTAACAAGCGTTGCAACATTTATTAATTCATTACTTGGGAAATTGTCTCACCCAATTTCTTCAGGCTGCACCTCACTCATTGCTACACGTTTGGAGAATAAGTTAAAGATGTCTCATGTTATTTCAAAGTCTTAGTCACTGTTGTTTGGATGTGGGCACTCCTTAACCTGGGCTTCAGAAATTGAAAATAAATGAGAGGTGGAGGTGCAGAAACTATTCTCATCAAAACCAAAGGGAAATGAAGAAGCAGAAAGATGAACCCTCAAGTAATTAAAAAAAAATAAAAACCAAAACTGTCGCCTTAGTTCAAAACATATAATAGAGTCTATGTTGGATATTGCAAATCCTGAATAAGTGGTACTCTGGGAGACCACTCCCAAAATATTCTATTACTGAAACGTAGAGCAGAAGAGTGCATGGGCTATCTGAGGAACACCATATCAGATAATCTGATGTGCATCAATATTTTGGTATTCTTTTCAATATATAAAAATGCCAATGGAAAATGAATAGGTAGTTAGTAAGGTAGACTAGGCCTCCAAATTGATGCAGGCAATTTCATTTTTCTGATGTTTTTCTGGTGTATCTTCTTTTAC
This sequence comes from Cettia cetti, assembly GCA_013401135.1. Lineage (NCBI taxonomy): Eukaryota > Metazoa > Chordata > Aves > Passeriformes > Sylviidae > Cettia > Cettia cetti. Next base: position 17,911 of record VZUI01041464.1, on the reverse strand, counting down.
CAGGGTCCTACAGATCTGGGAATATTTTATCCAAATAACTACTTCTTTCTGAATGTATGCAAGCATTTTTAAGGTTCACAGTCTAGACTCACAAATGGCAAAATCATAACTTAGGAGAGATAAAGAAGAAATTCTTCCCTGTGAGGGTGGTGAGGCACTAGTGCATGTTTCCCAGAGTAGCTGTAGATGTGAACATGAAAAAAGTGCCACATGGACAGATATGGACAAGATCCAGTGGAAGAGTTTCAAATCCTACCCCCTCAACTGTAAGTCAAGTCTTCCTTTGTCCCTTCCCTGTGTCTTAGACTTCAGAAGACTGAGATTCCTTACTGTTATCACAATTATGAGATTCAGTATAAAAATAGCCAAGGAAAACTTAATAGTCTGTATTACACAGAACATCAGCATAACATCTTGTTCTCAGTTCCACGTTGTCTCTAATGTTTAATGAACCTTTAGGGGTTTTCTTAAATGCTATTTTGCAATATCAATACAATTTTCAGAGTCTGCTAGCAAACTAAATTGAGCATGTGCAGTATGCAGTATTCTAAAAGTAAAAACAACCTCAAGAGTTTAAAACATAAGAATAACTAAACTGGCTTTCCTTAGACAAACAATGGAGTATGTAAATTGCAAATCTAGACTTAGTCTAAGCTAGTCCATATTAAAAATAAATAGAAAAACATTGCAGACATTGTTAATTTAGCATGAAGGCAAAAACATTGCTGAAAGATTACTGTAATGGAGTATAGTTAATTCCATTCAATTCTTTTTCATGGTTCTTAAGGATAGGTCAGAACAAATATTAAATCCACAGGAGATTTATTGCTTCCTTGGAAAATCAATATGCCGTGAATCAACATTAACATGAATTTTGGACATTCTGTGTGTTTTCTTTCCTGGGAAATTTTTGGTAAGCCTGGCTGAATCCATGGATATTCTCACCACGACTCATGAAAAACTGTATGCAGCATCATGCCAGCTAACTGTGATTAATACATGGATTTAGCTGGGTTTTAGGCTGGTGAGATCTGAGAACATTCTTAAGGAAGGTGGAGAATCGAGAGCTAAACCTTGAACGCAGCTGAGCTTGGTTAAAACTTACTTGAAGCCACGGTCAACATTGTGCAAGTGACTCAGGCTTCACCAACATGTTAAACACAGCCAACATTTGTAATGGATACCGCCCCACCTGCCCAGCCTTTGCTAATATGGCACATAATTATATGTCATCAATATTACCAACCTCCTTTTCTGGTATCACCCTTTCCATCTACTCTTTCTGTCTGTTGCCATCACTGATTAAAATTCTGCTTAGCTGCTCTTGGAATGTAGGTTGAGTTGGTGTTCAGCTCCCCAGTGCCTCATACAAGGTTGGCATACACTGGCAACCTGTTTAGGCCAAAAGTCAGGAATCCGGGCCAATATTTCATCTGGAGTGTGACCCGCTGAATTGAAGTGTACTATTTAAATAAAGTTTAATTTTGGTGGTTTTTTTGGTTGTTGGTTTGTTGGGTTTTTTTCCCTGCAAAATCTTCTGTCAGAGGTCAGTTCAGCACAAAGTTGATGTTATTTGGTTTTAGATTCATACAACTGAATTTAGAGGTATAATTACATGAATATAGATTTGATTCAGTTGCCCACACCAATACTTGGTGCCACTTGAGAAACCATGACATATCTGATATGCTCATATTTACCTCAGGATTTATAAGAAATCCTCAGGCCATCTCTGATCCTTCCTGGTACCCTAGGGTATTGCAAATGCCAGAAAGAGCCCATGGTTGGGAAGGTGGACCACACACATTTGGTTAGTTGAATGGACAAAAAATAGGAGTTTAAGCACCAGCTGATTAGGCACCTGAATGGAGACTCCTAATTTGGGTAAGAGAGGCTGGAGTCAAGATATTCTCCACTTGGGCTGGTTTCTGTTACTTAAATAAAAAGGTCACACTGGCATTTTCCTGCTCCTCTGCCTTCCCCATGTTTTCCTAATCCATACAGTCTCCATCCTTGGTCCTAGACCACAAGGCTGGGCAGCTTTGCAGACCTTGGGCAAGGCTGATATAGCCCACAGGCTTTTTGATCATGCTGCAGGTGAGAGCTCTGCAAATTGGCTCCAATGGGAAGAGGTTGGATCTTTGACTCTTGTTATCAGAGATAATGCACTGAAACCCAGCATGCCTGATGAGATTCCTGAAATAATCTCACTGTTGTATCTTGTTATACAGAAATGAATCATGTTTAGGAACAGATTTACTTGCAGGTGAAGCGAATAATGAGGAAAGGAGAACTGTGAGATATTTAGTTCTTCTAAGTGACATCTCTTACTCCACCACCAGGACATTTGCTAACTCTCATGTTCCTAATCCATTGCAGCACCAAACTTTCAGTTGCCCTCACAGGGAGCTACAGGGCTACAGGGAGCTAGGAAAAAAACTTCTTATACAACAAATGCAAAAGATCTGTTAAGGAGATGGAGTTTCTACCTTGGCCTCCCACCTGGAACTTTGGTCATCTTTTTATACCCCCTGAAACTCTCCTCTTTCTATATGTTTTACTTTTTGATTGTGAAACCTTCAGGGTTAACAAACTGATTATGAAACAGGTATTGGCTTGAATGAGAACTAAATAGAAACAGTTTCTGTTCAAACTTCCATTCAAACTAGAATGGAATTGAAAAATTGCTAAACTCTCTGGGGCAGGGTTTACCTCTTACCACCGAAATGAAAATTCATAGAGCAATTGGCCTTCAAGGTGTGTCCACATTGCAAGCAATGGTAAAAATAATAAATACAATGATGCTGATGTTGTTGACAATATAATAATGATAACAGAAAATACTATTTTATTCATTGGGGATACCTACTGTCTGAAAGTACAGAGCATGACATTACAGTATATTTTTTTATTTTTTAATATAATTCAATATTTTTATAATTACTAATGGCTTTTTGGTTATCCATCAGCACATTGTGGGTGGAAATAACTTGGGGTGTAACTGATGAAGCTAGTTGTTCCCTTTTTTTTTTTTTCCTTATTCTTTTTTTTTTTCTTCCTGAATTTCTTGATGTGTATGCTTTTCCACACAGATGGCACCTTTGGCAAGAGCCTACCTGGCAGGATTTCAGGGCACCATTAATCTATCAAAGCAATGCTAATGAAGTTGGACTCTTAACAGTTTACTCACCATCTGCTTCTAACCGTCATCCTTCCCTGTGCTGTCCCTAATGCTCCTCTCATGGAGGATGGGAACTCTGAACAGCACTGATTAATGTGTTTTACTGGTACAGCTACTGGCTTCCTGCTTTTGCTGAAAAATAGTGTTAAAAAGTCAAAGCCACAGCTTTTGAAAAATTTCACAGAAGTCAAAGGTGAAGTTTTAGACCCTCAAAATAGCTAAATTTTGCCTGACCCTGTAGACACTTAGGTTTCCATAAGTTTCTTTCTTTCCTTTAGACTAGATCACACAATAGAAGTTATTAAATTTAGACCAACATAGAATACAATAATTTTTTATTAACATGAAATATTTCTGAGTTTGTTGAAAGCCTGAAAAAAAATGTTTGGGGCTTATTTGTCGAAAACACCTACCTAATTTTTTCAGTGTTATTACTTTCTCTAAATAAAGCCACTGACTGTCCACAAACCTCACCTCACATTATATCTTTAGGCCAAAAGAGTTACCACAGCCACCATTCTTCCAGTAAAATCCTCTTCTGCAACAGGCTCATGTTGCCAAGGTGTTCCACACCTATTCTCATTCCACCATGGACTGGATTTGCAAACTAGGTGGTTTCCCTGCCTATCTGGCTCACAGAACCTAAGCCAGAAACATTCTCAGAGCACAGAGAAACTCATCCAAGAAAAGGAGATTTATAACCCTCTTGCTGACTCCTTTATATTCAAAAGTCTCATGGCTTCACCTGGAACAGGGCAGTCCCAGGTGCAAGTTTCTCTTTCTCCTGAGGGAGTTTGAAACCACATCTCTATTTTTCTACCTCCCAGGAGAATACCCTAACCACCAAGAGATAGTCCAGGAGATTGTGGGTCTCACAATCTCTTCCAGTAAATCTGTTCCACTTTAATTAAATATTCATTGTGCTTTTGGAAGAGATAATAGCTCCAGACACAGGCAGAGTGGGAAAACTTGGGTTTCTAATCCCATATCTAACAGATATGCTCAGCATGATGCGCTGGGTTTGTTAAACCAATTTTAGGAGTTGCATACGTTATTCCATGAGTTTGCCCAGGGAGAGCACAGACTCCCTTTGAAGCTTCACACCCAGCCAGCAGGAAAAATCAGACACTGCAGCACTGTACAATATCCTAGTCTTTCTGCATCTCTAGTGGCTAATACATCACTACCTGAATTATTTGCTTTTAATTAGAAAAAGGAAATAATAACAACAACTCCCCAATGTCGTAATTGTAGACATGCAGTGATTTAATAATAACAATTGCTGCAAACATATGGGCTAAGCAACTTAGAGCAGCCAGTAAAACCATCAATTATAACTGCTGCAACATTTATAAGACTAGCCAATGACTGTGATATTACAATTTACATGATTATCAATAAAATAATGAGAAAAATGGTAGAATTCTGAGCCTAACTTACTGTCGCCATCAAAATAGAGCAAAGCAAGGGCTTGGGCATGAAGTCTAGAAAAGTTTGAGGCACCAAAAAAATGCTTATATTGAAAAATAGACCAGGAAAAAAGAAGATAAACAAACATGAGGGATGTGATAGAGATCATAAAATTGGTTGTTTGCAATTACTCTGTTTCATATTACAAGAATAATGAAGCATCCTATGGAATGGGATGGCAAGACACGGAGAGAGGATAATGGGGAAGACATTTTTTCACAATAGATAATTGACCTGTGGAACTGATTGCCACATGATAGCTGCAAGTCCAAGAGCTTAGCAGGTTTTAAAAAGGATTAAACATGTATAGGGATAATTAGTTCATCCATTATTAAACAAGATAAGTTTTATTAGTCACTAGTTATATTAAACAAGATAAAGACCACGTAGGAAACTTTAATTCTTACCCAGTGAGAAACTCCAGAATATCAACTTCCAATGGACTTTTCAAACATAATTTTTTTCTACCCTATTCCATGGGAAATTATGAATTTTAGTTTCTAAAAAGCCAGCATGCCTCTGTCTAATATAATTAACAAATAATGTGATTTCATCTTGCCTTAAAGACAGATTAGCACTGACATGTCCTGGCTAATAACTACTGGTATCTACACTGAAGTAACTACTATAAGATGAAATGGATATCATGTTTTTTTCTGTAGAAAGGCAAGGAGAGCTCAAATATCTTTTCAAAGTGTTCCCAACTGAGATTAATTTTAGTTTCTAGAAGACATTTCTACCCCAAGAAAATCACATCCTATATACTTTTAGGGTAATTAGATACCTTGCATTCTACAGTGGTAGTGCTCACCTGAGGACTCCACCTATGTGCAATTGACCACTTTTCTTTGTCACTCATTCTGAAAATATTCTTTTTTCTTGGGTCAGGTTCTATCATAGGCTGGAATTTACCAGAAACATCTGCAGGAAAGTATTCCTCCTTAGCATTCCTGTCAGTGGAGAGAGTGGCTACATCCAGATGGTGGTTTCAAGAATTGTGGGACCACAGAGACACTTGGGCTAGAAGGGGCTTTTGGAGGTCATCAAGTCACAGAAGAGCTTACAGTGAAATGAGACCAGGCTTTGAAGGGCTTTTTAACTTCTGAATCACTCTATGGAAGTGGGTATCTCTCTTCCTACAGAAAACTCCAGGAACAGAAGGAACCCAGAAGAAGTTTAAATGAACTGCTCGATGCAGCTGGGGTAAATCCAGGACATTCTCAGATTTTTGCCATCTCTCCCTTATGTCATATCCTTTCCACACTCCTTGGCTCACCTGTCCAAATCTGTCACTAACCCCTAAATGGGCATTTTCTAATAGCTACAACAAAAGAAGAGCCATGTCCTGAAATGACTGCTCTATTCCTTTCTGGCTCTATTCCCTGATAACTTTACAAAGAGTTTTCAGCTCATTCAGCTCATGTATTGAAATACATCTTGTCCTTTGTACTTTTTCTCTCTCTCTCTTTTACTCATCTGATCACATTTCCCTCCCTTTATCTTTCACAGTCTATTGCTCATTACTGGGGCTAAAACAGGTTTGGAAACAACCTGTATCAAGAAATGTTCCTTAAAAGAAGTAAGCTATAATTGAGGAACGATATTTTCTTTGGTGATTTCCTACTAAAGTAATATTATTTTCCACATTTTTTCACCTTGATAATACCTTGTTTAGAGCTCTGTGTTGAAGTGGTTAGGTCAGTATTCTGCTTAAATCTAAAACAGGTATCTCCACACTCTGCTTGCAACTAAAGTGGAGACATACCTTACTCACAGCTCTGGATGGCAATCTTGTCAACCATTAATGTAAAAGAAACCAGAATCCTGTTCCAAGAATTCATGAGATTGACATCTAATTGTTTCCTTCATTTGCCTTTTGATTATTGTGCCCTTAGGGTTATTCAGGCACAGGCACATCATCAAACTTCATTTCATTTGTCCTGTATTAATAATTTTTATAGCAGTCAAGTATGCCTTGGTTTATTGGAGCACTGCATGTTTTTGAGCGTATTTATCTTCACATCACTCTTATGAGGAAATCAAGTACAGTCATTCCCATTTCACAGATTAGGAACTGAAGCACAGAAAGGAAAAACAACTTGCTGAACAATTGTGTCCATGGCAGAGCAAGGACTCCAAAAACCAAACCCACTCTTCATTTCAGTTATTCATTTCCACTGTACTGTAATCTGAGATCATTCCATAATCACATCCTTCCAGGAGCTGAGACAAAGAGCTAACTGTAATAAAACTTCCCCTGAAAACCTAAGAATTTAGGTTTCTGTGTGTTTTTAGGTTGCTGGGACACTTGGAATCACTTTTTGGACCAACTAAATACTTCCTTTTAAAAATAAAATGCTCCACATCTGTTCCCAAGACATCAACAACAAAATGTAGATGTTGCTCTAAAAAATGACTGCATACCTCAAAGTACCACCTTTCCCCCAATTCTTAGTCTGACAGCTCATTTTCACAGAGAAGTACCTCTTGTTCATCCTAATTTCTTTATCCCAAAAAACCTCATCACCCATCTCTTTCCCAGTGCTCTTTTTCCTATTCCAATTCTTTTTTTTTATCCTCCTCCCTGTCCCATAAATTGTTTTGTCGTACTTGTAGGGTTTTGTTTTTAAACTCACACTGCTGTGGGTTATTCCCGCAAGCACTGGAAAAATCAGACCTACATTACAAGATGTGTGAACAAACTGGCCAGGTTACAGAGCAGCAGCTCTAGGTTAAGTCACAATGTGTTCCCAAAACACCTGTTAGAGCTCTCCAAAACATTTCACTTGAAACAACTTGCAGCAACACATAGAGACCTTTCCAGAAACATGTTCACCTGGGAAATTCCTGGTGCTGGTGCTGTGGCTTGTCTAAATAATAACCAGCTCTCTGCAATGCTAAACTTTATCTCTGAATGTTTCAACAATGATGTACAATACTAAAAAAAAAAAAAAAAAAAGGCTAAAAAGGCAGGATTCTGTCTCTTAGTTTTAATTTATTTTTTATTATAGATGGGCTGTGGATAGGTGGAATAATCTGGAGATATCTTCAGGCAGTTGGTAATACCAATTTAACATGGCTCTGTCTGCATTTTATCTCAGCTGAGATGCTAAATTAAACATGCATTTAAAAATAATAGCATCTGAGCAGGGTGTCTCATTCTATTTTAGCCGGCTGCAGTATTTTGTTATGTTTGCATGTTACTCTGTAAATGTTTGTGTTCCTTATCCTGATTACAGATGCAATTTTACAGCCTGTTTATTGATTTTAAAACTTTAGAATACCATTGACATCGGCCATAAGGAAACTCATTTGTCTGGCAAGAGATTGCAGAAGGAATTTTAGACCTGATTAATTTGGTCTTGTGTTGCTTTTCCACTTGAACTTGTAATAGGAAGGCTACATATTCATTGTGTTGTTTGTATTTGTAAAAAGCCAATGCATCACATTGGTGTATTTAAACACATGCAAGATTTTTTTTTTCCTTTCTTACTCATTTTAGTTATCTCGTATAAACAGTTTGAAATAAATAAGTGTACACATGAAAATAGATAAGAATTCACAAGGTTCTGCTAAAGAAATACACACAACTAAATATGCACTGTATTTCTCCCTGTAAATAACAAGTCTAAATAATAGTGCATTTTTGATATTCAGTCATAACCACAGGAGTTTGGTCACTTTAAATTTTGCCTGAGTAAAGAGTTCATGATCTGACCTAAGAATTAAATTAGCATAATATTCAGTACTAACAACACACACACACACCCACATCCACACACCCACCCACACATCCACACAGACACCCCACAAAAAAGAAAAAAAAGGATTTTTTTCAAGGACACCTCTCAGGCTGGTGTCCAAGCCAGGAATAACAACTGATTTAGACCTCACAGCAATCCTGTGGACTAAGAATTATCCCGCTTTACAGAGAAGAAAGACAAAACCCCACAGTAAAAAACTCCCTTACCCAACACCTACAAATTATTTGTTACCATTGAAAGAGTGAAGAGTTCATAAATTCTTTACAGGAGCCACACAAGCAGCAAACTGCACATCATGCCCAAGGGTATTGGTCCAATGTTAAATTATCATTGAGGGGTATTTGATACAATAAGTGACAAAAAATATTTATCTGGAAGATTTTTGTGTTGTTTTCAGCACATTATTCTCCATACCACAGCCTGGACTGCAATAATATTATAGGTACAGGGGGTACCTGTGAGGTGCAAGATCTCTTGGCTACCTAATGCTAGACAAGTTCTACTGTAGCTGAATTCATCTTTCTTCTTAGTTCAGTGCTCATGCCCTGGAAACCCCATTACTGGAAAAATATAAGGGATTAGATCTTTTTCCAACTTTTCTTAGACAAAACTGACTGTTTTTTAAAGTATATCATATTCACCCTAGACAAGTTGGCCAACTTGTCCAGGGCCAAGGGAAAAAAAAAGGAAATAATTTCAAGAATGAACACTATTAAATGATTGACAATATTTTCAATTATGTTACCTAGAAATGTTTATTTTTTTATATTAAAACTGAATGATATGTCAGTAATTATGAAGAGAAATAAAACTTTTCCAAAGACAAGAACTAGAGGAGATTGAAATTATTTCAGAAGCTGATTTTTGGTAGGAATTACTGTAAAACTTAAATCATTTTCCTGTCTTATCTGAGAACAATCATAATTTATGCAATATCATTCCAGAATTCAATCTGAAATAGATTGATATTTCTAAGAGAAATTAAAATTTCTTCTATTGCTCTGTAAACTGAATGTGTTTCTTTTGATTGTAGCAAAGTAAGATTCCATCTTAGCATGGTCTTACAAAAATGAAAATCACTCTATTGAGCAGCACTCCAACTTGCCTGGGTTTCAAAGACAAGATAACCCACTCTTTGGCCACTTTAGGACATGTTTTGAAAATCATCTTATCTGTCAAAATCCTACCTAGTGAGCCTTCCATAAAGTCCAGCTGGAGGCCAAAAATCTGAAGTGATCAGTTCTGTGCAAAGAGAGTTCACAGATTGAGGAGTCTACTGCTTTCCTACGCCCAGCTGTGCAACCTGATATAGTAGCAAATACAGTTCATTGCTCTTCTGTTGCTTCATTAATTGACAGCTTTAACAAAGGTTATAATGTGAAAACTCAGGAGTAGTATTCTTATTTTGTCAACAATTTCTGTTTCTGGAGAGATTTGTGCATCAACTTCACCTTAAGGAAAGATCTTTTTGAGCAATCTCAGAAAATCATCAGGCTCTAAACAAAGGTCAGTGAGGTGCTACCAAGCAAAACAGGAAAAATTACTGAAAAGGTAAGGGAAAAAACCCACAGAGACTGATGGGAAAGGATAAAATGATAAATAGTGGGGAGAAGTATATCCTAGTGCTGAACACCAAAACGGAGCTGAAAGCTCTCTTGCATAAAGCACTGGGCAGAGTAGAGCAGTAAGCAGAGGACTTCTACTTAATTTGGAGTATTTCTGTGACCCTAGAAAAAGGTCTACACCAGCAGAAATATGAAAAATTTGGGTTAAAGGTGAAATGTGGTCAAAACCAGATCAAAACCAAAAGGGATCCAATGGTTGAGGAATCCTCCTCTTTGGAGAGAGTCAAAACCTGACTGGACACAGTCCTCAAAAACCTGCTCTGAGCATGAAGTTTGATGGGAGATCTCCAGAGGTTCTCTCCAACCTCAGCCACCTTGGACTTTTGTGATTGACCTGATAACTCAGCCTGTGCTGTTTTTGTTTTGTTTTCCCCTCAAGATCAGTCTCTCCACATTGAATACCTGCATTCCCTTTGGACAGGGATTTCCATCTGCCTTTAACTGTGTGGCCAGGAGGGGTGTATTTCCTTTAAAAGTCCAGTGGCTGTGGCAGCACTTATGTATGTGCACACTTTCATTAATATGGGCTCTGGAATTCAATCAAGATATTCTAGAGGCAAGCTTGGCCTCATTCTGCTCTGGAAATGGTATAAGTGACACCAGTAGAGAAGTATCAGGCCTGGCATATTTTCAAATACTCTGAGAGTGATAATAAGAATTTAGCATAACCCAGACCTCCTGGTGTAATTTCACTGCAATCCATGAAATATATAAGACAAACAATCCTGTGAGGAGGAGCCTCAAATCTGTCATGTAACTTAACATTCCTGACGTCAGGAATCAAAAGAAATGAGTCCCTTTTACTAGAGCTTCATAGGCAGAGCTTCCCCATCACAATCACAGAGGGTGTTCAACTGAAGATGCTGTCCACTACTCACCAAAGTGCTCACATTCTGTAATCATGGTTCAAATTTCAAATGAGACACCAAATAATGTTGCTGTCACCATGTATTTGCTGTTGTGGTATTCAAACATCAGATCCTTTCAAAAAGGAGATACTGCTACATTCCACATGATGGCAGGAGATCTGTTTTTCTTACTGCAAAACCAGAGCTTGCAGTTTAAGATGGTCCTATTAAATATAGCAAGATAAGCAATCTCCCATATTCTCCAAGCTGTTTTATAATAATGTGTTCTCAAGACATACTCAAAAGGGACAATTCTTCTTTGTATATTAAAAAAAACCCTCCAAACATGCTGAAATAGTTTTGCAAAGTTTGCCTACATGATTAAATAAGTGCTTTGTAAAATAATACATACAAGTCAACTGGTATTTCCAAGCAAATTTACAATGCTTACCTTGTTTTTGTTGAACATAATTAGGTTAACTCACTATAGGATTTTCTATATATTGTTTTTTATGCTGTACTTGCTTTTATTAAGAGGAACTTTCAGGAGCAATTTAGTAAAACTGATTTTGGATGTTTTTATAATGCAAGAATTTTCTGTTTATTATTTTTAACTGAAGAAATGCTGGAAACACTAGGATTGTTTTTTTTCTGTATATTAATGGGCTTTAGTATGACTTTTCTGGAGTGTCTTTGAAGCCCTTTAATTAAAAGTTTGATCATGGGGTTTGTTATAAATATATAACAAAGGTGTTCAAGTGTTTAGTAGGGAGTGGAATACCAGGAAATATTCTTTAAAACATTAATTTAAAATGTTTATCTTTCACTTTTTTGAGTTGGATTTTGGTTTTTTTTTTTTTTATTATTCTCTACCAGCCATCTGTTATTTACATATATGAAAAATAAGGACAAGATCAAACCCAAAATTTTATATTTAACAACATGTTTCATTGTTTGTTCATATACTGTAACAACCAAAGCAGGAAAAAAAAATCTCACATGATTTCTTGTTTTTCTCTCGTATGCAGCTCATCTTTAAGCAATATACATGAATCATTAAATAATTATGCAAGAGTATGTTCTGCTAAAAAGTGCACCAGGTTCATCCTGTGTTTTTCTCTACCAGGGAGTGCCCAATTCTTTTGGCACATTCCTCTTTATTAACTAGATTTTAGGGCCAGAAAACAATCATAATATGATATCTTGATATCATTTCATGCTCCCATTACCTGTACCAAGTTTTTTACAAGACTGGTTAATGAGACAACAAAATCAGATGATAGACAGCCATTGGTAGAAGTTATCTAGACATTAAAGACACTTAAGAGACAGGTAAAACATGTAATTCCATCGTTTTCATGTACGAAATCAATTTTCATGGACTTTTTCTCTGCTGCAAATATCAGCCCCAAAAGTGGCTGGGCTGAAGCTGTGGGTACAGCAGAAACAGGGGTGGTTCCACAGCTCCTCCTGACACAAGTTTTCAACAAGTGTCCAGGTGAAACACCCAGAACCAGTGTCAGCAGCAGTTTGGGCAGGGTGACATCCCCCCACCAGGCAGAGGAAGCCAGGGGACAGACACCAACCATCCTGGGAACTCTGCTTGGCTGTGTGTTGGTCAGGAGCTGCACAATGGTCACTCCTTCCATAGGGTATCCCCAGCATTTTAGGCTATGGAAATGTACAGAGTTCTGGGGATTGGTTGGCACTTGGGAAAACATAGAGCCAATATTCTTAAAATTTGCCTTTAATGGTTCTAAATATATCCTCTCAAATCCAACAAAAGAGGAGATATTCCCCTTTGGTTTTATAACGCAGCCAGCAGAGTGAAGCACGCTGCTTAAAGTATAAGTCCATCAAAGGCTGGCCCCTCCTTGCTTAATAAATCTTTCTCTTTGTGTATTTGACTCATATTTGATCATTTTAACTGCATTGAGTACTGTTAGCTCTGGGGAGACAACTCAGCTTTTGGCTCAGAGATCAGGAACGGAACTGTAGGATAATTCTCAATTATAATATCTCTCGTATTGATGATGAATGATACTCAAGAAAGAAAACAAAAACCTGAGCATGATAGCATAGTTTCAACTTGTAACCTGAACAGATGAGGTCTGTGAACTTTGAGACTTAATAGCAATGGAATGCCACATTATTATTTTCCAATACTTTCTGAAGAAGAATTTCCCTGAATGAGGGCTGATGACAATTTAGAAAAACATTTTCGGACTGATCAGTGCCTAAAATGCAGCATCAGCTAGCCAAGCACATTCACTTTGCAACTCTTCCTTGTTTGGTGCTCTGTAGCTTTCTTTCAGCACATCTTTTAATTTGGGAGAGGAAACAATGATTATTTTCATAATAGATTCTAATCTGTCATGTCCCTTCACTCAGGAACCACTACAAAATTTCTATGATTAACTTGTAAGCACTTGAAGGTAATTTTTAATTTTGGACTCCTTTTAGCCCCTCATCTCCTTTTTTTACATCTCTTTTACTTTTTTTTTTCTTTTGAAAAATCAAACTAAAAAACTCCTCAGCAAATCCCTAAATTTTGAGCAAAAAAATAGTCCCAGCTACGTCCCTTTAGTAGAAGTGAGGGTGAATTTTGGAGAAAGTGGAGCAGCTGTTTCTTTTTTCAGGACAAATGTGATCTGGAAAATCCACAAATCAAAATGCTTATCTTGTGTTGGTGCCAGCGCATAACACATGACTCCTTGGTAGATGAATGTCTACTGTAGGATGCATTATTAGTCTATTTAGCCTCATGTGCTGTGCTGACCTACTTTAACTTATTCTTAATAATGCACAGCACTGAAGCAATATTGACTCATATACTCGTTTCTCATATACAATGAGGCATTAATAATACATTGCTTTTTTTTTTCCCCTCCAAAGAAAAGATATGGTTAAATCAAATGGATCCTGATGTGAACATCAACAAATGAAACAGATTGGCCCTTGTACAAGCAAAATGATGTTTTATAGGGAAAGTATTTCATTCTGCTTCCCCTGACAGATGTTTCCTTAAATATGCTGCTGCTATTTTTATGCTGGGCAAGGTAGGGTTTTTGGTTTTCTTGGGTTTTACTATAACTTTTTAAAGTAGTTTTTCTTACCTGCAACTAGAAAGCAAAACAAAACAGAAAAATTGAGCATGTTTTAAAAAGCATTGAAAAATCCTTCCAGAAAAACAGAACCTACAAAAATTCCTTGAAATAAATAAATATTGTTAAAAGGTGCTATGTGACAGGAGCTGATTCTGAGACAGTAAAAGCAAAAAGCAACAAAATTTGTGTAAAATGAATAAATTACTCCAAGGAGCTTGTTACCTCTTGAGCCTAATGAGACCAAATTCTTGATGAGGGAGACTAAAGAAGAGACAAATTAATATAATTGTAAATTTTTTCTATGTATTTATGGCAAACTAGAAGACTAATATTTTTCTACAAATAAATCTTGTAAGTGAACTTGCTTATTTGGTTGAATAATCTAAAAAAGCTCCCTGTCCCTTGCTATCCTGCTTTTCACTATTTTTATTTTCTACAGTGAACCAGCACATTCTGGTTAATGACTGGACACACTGCAGTGCTGAAATGCAAGAATTCAAATAGTTTCTACTTTCCTTCTCTATCAGGGTAACTTGCATATAAAAAGCAACAACAATACAAGCAATCAGTCCCTGGACACACAAAACTAAATTCAGACATTTAACATATAGCATTTATCTTATGCTTTTTTTGATTTCAAAGCAGGCTGTGCTTGTTTTGAAGACCTACACTGCAAATGTCAGTAGCTGCTCTTCTTGGACTACGAAACTCAGATGTAAGAAGTTATATTAGCATCCTTAATTCCTATCTTTTTATAATTTTTATAATTTTGAAGCACAATTTAGTCAGGTAAAAGAACAATGTTGCACTAGTTTCAAATAAGGGAGCTTGGAATGAGAATCAACTCAGATAATCTAAGTTTATATTGACATATTTTAGAAGACTGCTTTATATAATTAATTAAAGGGTACGACTGTTCTGCTGTACTGAAATAATTAACAAGCTCTGTTAAGTGCTAATAATTTGGCCTTTTTAAATAAATGAAACCTTGTCCAACTTTTCAGCTTTAAGCTTTAGATAATACTTCGATTTGCTGTAGAGTTTCAAGAAAATTAGCTAATTAGTTTTTCAGAGATCTAATCAGTTGGATATTGGCCTTCAAAAATGTTTGTACATGTACTATCATGACTTTTAAATCTCCATCAGTTTTAAAAACCATCAGTAGCAGAAAATAATTTCTTTTTTCAAATACCAGAATCAGTTGTCCTTACTGAAATACGACAATGTTTTGTTAATATCCAACCAGGAAACAAAATTTTTAATATTCTGTGAATATAAACTTCTCAAACAAAAGGAAAAGACTTTGGCAATTTTCTCTGGAATAGTATTGAGACATGTTCTGAGTGTTGTAAAAATACTTTTTTTTTAAACCAGTCATTCAGTATTTTTCTGCACCGATATTTAGGGGGGGAAAAAAGAGAGTTTGGATGATTTGAAGGAAGATAAGACAGAGTCTTTATCAATTATATTTTATTTGATAAGACTTTGCCTCTGATTTAAATGCCCAGTTGCTGAAGTAATGGCACAAATACCTTGAGGCACCTGTGATTGCACACCTTGCCAAGGGCATTTAATGAGTCAGATGAATGTCCACTCTCTGATTCACTCAGGAGAAAACACTCAGGATTTAGAATTCCATAAGATTCCATGTCCTTCTTCCAGGGCCCCATCTCCTTCCTCAGTGGACCCAAAAGTCAATAAGATCTGGGAATGTTCCTGGGTCTCAAGAAAAGTCTGATTTGGGGGACTACTTATACCTGCATGGGGGACTGGGATGGCCCCAATGGGAACAGAAGTTGTTAAAGGGCAGGAGAGGTGGGTTGTAGGAGGACTTCAGTCCTCTTTTAGCCCCCAAGGAAAATTATGCCTGGCTCTACATTGTGAGGTATAACATTACTACCTGTAGGATGCTTCTATCTGCACGTGCACACAGGAACGTGCAATTATAGAAAGCACCTCTCCCTAATGTCATGTGAAAAATATTTGCAATATTGGGTGGAGGGAGGCTGTGTTTTATTCCACAACAGAAGCGTTCTATTTCTGTCTCTTTTCCAAAAAAAACAGTTGAAAGCATTGAATCTATTCTGGTTTTAGAAAACTGCATCCCTGTGTGATTCAGAGCAGGGACTCAAAAAATCTTCTTCCCAGTCTATGGTTGTGAATAGCATGTGATCGACATTGTCTTTGCCCTACTCCATCTTCCCTTAGTCTAATAATTCCTTAGACAGAAATAGCTCCTTAGAAAAAAAAAAAAAAAAAAAAAAAAAAAGCACTCACATGAGTTGGCACTTTTTGTACCATAAAATATCCTGCTGGAAAAATTCCTAAGCAGCTCCCCCTTGTAGGTGTTCGTGCCATCAGTGCGTGGATACACTTTATTTCATTGTACTATTATTGACATTGACAAAGAATTTCTTATCTCTAGCTTCTAAAGATCAAGCAGACATCAACAAGGTTTCTCTCCAACAAGGCAGGTTAGCACAAGATGAAGTTAGTTTGCACATTGAGAGTTCATTAAAGGTGCTGTTCCAAGAAAGATACATAGCCAGAGTTTTGCCAGCTAATAAATGACCTTGGATTTTATACTTATTGTATATTACATTTGGAATTGCAGCATAAATTGTGAGGACCTGTTTTCATAGGATTTAAGCATGTGCACTCTTGTTCTCTGTTTCTAGCAGACAATATCTCCAGGTCAGGCTGTGCTACAGGATCTCACAGTCTCAATGTTCTTTGAGATGGAAATAATGCTCACCTTTCCCATCATCATGTGCAGTAGCAAACACAGGATTTGCTGACCTGGGTTTTCACAAACCAAAGGGTATGGGGAAGGCATTGAGGAAGATGAGTTTTAAGTGAAAGGCACAGGATCAGACCCATTTCTATTCATCTACCCATAAATTGGTGCATTAGGATGGATTTAACTGGATGTGGGGAGGACCATATGTTATTCCCACACCACGTGTCCCAGGGCAAATGCAGTGCTTTGTTCCCCTCTCTACAACAATCTGAACCTGAATTGGCATAGTCTTCTAAAACAAAACCAAACAAAATGAAATACTGACATTGAAAGAAGCATCCACACTTTCACTGCTCTAATATAAATACTACCAGTTTTACCTACAGCTCAATCTCATAATGATCAGGAAAATCTTCCAGTTTAATGACTAAATTCATTTTTCCTTCCTTGAACTAAATGCACTGTTATTAAAGCCAGAAGGATCACTGACAGTTTCTCCCAGCTTTCACTGTAAGCTGAAAATGGCATTCTCATCACAGAATTAATTAATGTTCTTGATGCAAAGAGATAGAGGATAGATTTACGTTCCCCATGTTATTGAATAACTCCCACACGTAATATTGCTTTGGCACGTTTTATGTTCCTGGAGTTAAAGTGCACATCAATAGCTCAATGCATCGATAACCTGAGTGTCAGTGCAGCTATAAAACCTGATTCTCCTTGAATTTTGCAGTTTCCAGTACACCAGTCTCCTGGAAAGGGATCCTTGTTGATGCTGTGGAAGTGACACACAGATTAGAGGAGCTGAATGATGTAAAACAGTTTTTTGGGATTTGTTTTCATTTTTTTGTTTTGTTTTGTTAGCCTAATATCATCTTGCTGAAGAAGCGTCTTCAGAAGGATTAAAAATTACACTTTACACTTAAAAACTACATTTTCCAATGCTTGAAGTGTGTCCCTCCTGGGTGAACCAGCTCCTCCAAAACTCAGTTCTGGTCTTTATGGGGCTCAATGAGACATTACTGCTTCTAAGGCATAATATTAATTACTGGAAATGAAGTTTTTGATTAAAAAAAAAAAAGGATAAGATGGGATAAGAAAGGATAGGATAGGATAGGATAGGATAGGATAGGATAGGATAGGATAGGATAGGATAGGATAGGATAGGATAGGATA